>JASANF010003706.1:0-17574 GCA_030248245.1 Trissonchulus sp. WLG1_4 | reverse complement strand
AGGTGGCGCTCAGGGGAACCGACTTTGGCGTTTAATTTTTTTCAGTGACATTTTTGACCATAATGTCTTGAAGGAAAGTTGTTTAAAATGAAAATAGCTTTCATTTGATGTGCATATTGTGATAAATTTTTTTTTTAATTTTTTGGACAATTTTGTAGCCGTAGCAAAAAAATTTTTGTTTCCATATAAAATGATTACTCATATCGATGAAATATGCTGTTTCTTAGCTTTAAATTGATGTATTAAACTTAATAATACGTTGGAGTTTTGCTGAGTTATTTAGCCGTAAAAATAGCAAATCCAAAATGAAAAACCTACAAAGCTGATAAATCTTCGAAAATGTCAAATTTTTGATTTAATTTCTTAAAAAATTGAGTATGGCTTCTGGTAACTTTTTCAACGGAAATATGCAGTCCTAGGAAAGGTCTAATTTTTGAAAAAGTGAAACGTGTGGGCAAACCTTACATTGTTGCGTAGCGAAATCGACTACTTTTTTTGGACCTAAGTCCCAGCTGCCGTTTGCGATTGAGTTGAAAATTTGCACAATGAAAGAAAGAATATAAATGCAGACGTGAAAGTTTTTCGATTTTCAAATTTTGGCCCGCAGCACTTTTTGTAGTCGCTCAAACACGACTGATTTTTGAAAAATCGATTTTTTGCAAAATCAAAAATAAAAATGAAAAATCGAAGATCAATCACGTCTAGATTTTTGAGAGATCTTTCTATTGATACCAAGATCATCAAAATCGGTTGAAGTTTCGCTGAGCTAGGTCAAAAACAAAAGTAGTGTGAATAGGAAATTCGACATGGTCATAAAATTTGACACGTTCACATTAAAGTGCTGAACTGTATTGTAAATAGGTTTTTTTGACGTCTTTTTGATATACAATTAAAGTGGTATTGCTATTTATTGCATGAGCTGAGCGCCAAACATGAGTTTTGTTGCTGAGCGCCACCTTAAACAAAATTTGACGTTATGTACATCAAATGAAAGCTTTTTTAATTCTAAACAACTTTTTCTTCTTGAGTTGACCAACGAAAACCTGAGTAAAAAATTTTATTGCCCAAAGTCGGTTATTCAGAGCGCCACCTTAAGGCGGGAGGTGAAGAAAAAAGTGTGCATAGGTGTAGTTTTAGTTAAGGTCTTGAACGTGGAAAAGACAGCTACTAATTTCAATGAGTCAATCAAAAGTTATAGCAAGTTATAAAAGCTGTCGAAAACATAACTACCACCTTAAGCATATCAATATTTGTTGGCTGTTTAGTTGTGATGAAAAATTTGTTGTGAATGTTTTGCAGACGTTCACGGAATTCAAGGGCGCCATAGCTGGGAAATTTCAGAAAATAGTGGACACCAAATTCATGCTGGGCCAGTGTCCGCTGAAGTATTTGTTCAACCAGACCAGTTTGCCTGAAGTGCACGCACGCATCCACCAACACCCCTTCCCTGCCGTGCCACTCTGTAAGGCTCCATTCATACTTGCAGACGTATGCCCGTTTCAGCCCGGTTCATACTTGTCCTTGTCCTTGTCCTTATCGTTTTGTCCCTAAGCTATGTCAGAAACTCTGCATAGCCAAATTATTGTGACATTTTTTGCCTGGCAATCAGTTGCTTTAGTTAGATCAGTTTGTGACGAGATCTTTTTGTATTGTTGGCGGCTGAACAGACATAAGTGTGACTCGACTATTTTTAGTAAACTACAACGGTCGGTTTGCTTTGAGCAATATCCTACTGAAAATGAATCAAACGAATTCGAATAGAAGTCATTAGTTTTTGCCAATCAGAGTGGATTCATACTTCAGTACGGAGAGTAGGACATACGGACGAACGGACATCCGGACAAACTGAACGGCTGTCCATTTCATACTTTTGTCCGTACATGTCCGTATGTCCCTTCGCTCTAAAAAATATGAATTGAAAAAAACGGACAAAAAAGTTCTTTGTCCGTATGCCCTACCGAAGTATGAATCGATCCTAAATCACGACCATAATTTATAGTCTATTAAGCCAAACAATCATTAAATTATCAAGCAGACAAATTCATTGCAGGAATTTATCCTTATAGTTTTTAATTTTGCAGGGGCCAAGAGCGCAGAACACAGTCGCTACGACCAGAGCACTAACTCTGAGTTCGCCCACGAAGCGGGCTACGACGCCTACATCACCGGCAAAATATTCGTCGAGCTGTGCAACTATTACTGTCAGTTATTATCTGTCTTAGAATTTGACCAAAAATTTGTATTTGTACTCCATTTTTAACAATAACGCTCGTTTCAAAATCCCTTACGACAGCTTTTTGAGCGAAATAAGTCTCGAAATTCCTGAGTAGTCAATTTCCAATGTTGGGCCGTGGTTCCTCGTACTTTGTACTTATCACAGCTTACTCAAACACGTGGCTTTCTTTCCTGAAAGGCTAATCACATCCTATATAAACTTCAAAATTGTTAAACTAAGCCTAAGAATTAGCCTAAGCCCAAGTCGAGTCTCATAATGACCCTGAGACTAAGCCTACGCCTAAATTTGAGTACTTTTGAAAATGCACACGCACACTCATACGTGTTGAGCCTTGCAGGAAGGAGAGCTCAATATAACAGGAACTGTGGGCCCGCCCTACCTACAGCAGAGCGATAAAGGTAGATTCGCACTAACAGCTGTATGTCCTTCAACAACAGTCGTATTAATACTCTTTCTTCATTATTTCACATCACTCGTAGCTGGTGGCGTCATGTTGCTGCTCGAATGAACATCAGATTGACACTAATTTCATTTCAATATTATGTATTGTGTGTTTTTAGCGTCGTATAAACATCCGACAACGGAAAACGACTATGCTCTGTCCATGGTCGATATTGAGCCATTTTTTAACAAGTTGGTATACCGTTGTGTTGTTGAATTATTACAGAAAAGTCAAAATTGAATTCGGAATCAAAATTACATACACGTTTTGTCAATAAACCACCTTATTTAAGGGGGTAGTGTCGCGAAAGCAGTTTTGCTCATAGGTTGCAAAAAGAGATCTTTTTGCTTGAACTTGTACATCTTTTTGCTTGAACTTGTACGTTCATTGAGAAACTAGTCCAATGCTATACTGTGTTAAATAAGTACTGCCAGACAGTAGACTACCAATATCTTGAACCAATCACCGATTGTAAGCCAGACATCACACAATAAGGACATGAAAATTCAAAAAATTCAGCCAGATATCAGATTGGCCAGCTTGTGAAGCACACATAACGTGTCGACGCACAGTTTATTGCCACAAATAAGAAAAAAGAAAAATGAAGATTCGTTTTTCTTTTGATTTTAAAATAAGCGTCTAAATTTTTCACAATTTATCATTATTGCTGTGAATACTTCACTGTTTACGCACAATTTCACAGTTCAAACAGGTATTACTCCGCAACCACTCAAGCAATTTGCACTAAATTTTGTGTGCATAAACTACAGCATATGTCCTTTTAGTCTATGTGAACAAACTAAACAAATAAGTTGATAATTGTGACGAAAAAATCGAATGTGAATAGGTTTTCAAAACGTCATTTTTCCGACTTTGCGACCTCACTGCTAACAGTATGCTGCATCAATTTTGATGAAACTTGGCGAAAATACTGGCCTTAAGATATATTTTCAAAATATATAAAGAACGATGTCTTATCTTTTTCTAAAAATGTTTTACAGTTACGCAAAATCGACTGCTTTCGCGACACTACCCCCTTAAGTCTCCTCAAGATTTCGAGTGTTGAAGAAAAGCTGTTCAGCAGCGATTTATTTTGAATGTTTTTGTTCAGTTTTTTGTTTTTGTATTATGATGACTATTGCAACTTTTTACGCGGCCGCCTCAGCCGCCGCGTATATACTTTAGTGCAAACGTCGTCTATGATTGCATGTAGTTCTAGTGTTACACTCGGAGGCAGGTCTTGAAAAAGCACTGTTTGTGTGGGCGTGTGTATCATTCTGTGCACGTAGCTATATGGATTCTACGTACTTTATTTGTGCATTACGCAGCTATAAAAGACTTGTGCGAGCGTGTGTCAGACCACACATTACATGTCGGTCACAGGAAAGTTATCTCATGGAACAGTGTTAGGATAAAACCTGTTCAGACAATGTTTCGTAGATTAGTTATGAGCGTGTTTGGAGCCAAGTGAAATCAGATTGTAGATGTCGTTGTGATTGTCGACTTTGTGATGTAGGTCGGATCGGCATTACAAGCTTGTATCGGCGATCCAAATCGGTAGTTTGTATTTTGAGTCTCGACTTCAAACTTCAGTAATTTGGCAAAATTTTGCGTATTTTTCGAGCGATCAACCGAACTCACAAGTCTAACTACTACCCCAAATATCAGCTTTATATAGTGGCAGAAATATACAGTTTACACATCTCTCTACGTGAAGGGGAAGCTTTTCATCACTGAAGTCGCGCAAAGACACGTACTGAAATGTGTCTATTAGACATTGTCTGGACATTTGCACACAAACATTTTCATATTTTGCAAATTGTACATTTATATATAGAGGTGCACTTTTGGCTCTGGACAAAAGTGTGCAAAAAAGCCGATAAATAGCCCATAGCCGTTAGTTGGACAGGTCTAGCACAGACCTGATAATATAGCCAATCAAACTGAAACTTGACACAGTAATAGCCCACATATTATGTGCGCAAAATTGTATGATCCGAATTTTTGATATGTACTTTTAAAACTAAAATCGCGGGCAAAATATGAAAAATTGGCCGTTTTTTCCCGCCAAATTGTGCCTTGTGTGCCTTAGAGTGCACATCGGACGCGTGCTGGACCTGGGCCACCTGGACTTGTCCCTGGACTCCGCCCTGCCCGACCGCTCGCACGTCTTCCACCTGCACCTCTCCAGCGACCTCTACTCCAACTCGGACATCGCCCAGTGGTTCGCCCCCTTTGGTCAGTCCTGCAGCATAATGCCGCTACGTTTCCTTGCTGTTGGCTCTTGGGGTGTAGTACTGCCGACGGAGGCGGAGGCAACCCATTGTATTCGTTCTTCTGTGTTTTTTCTCGTTAGCAAGACATGCTTTGGAGTTTTTCCACGGGGGTTACTTACTGGGAAATTGGACCCAAACTTTGGTAGGGGTTCCCCAACCACGAGTACTTGTGTCCCTTATCTTAGTGACCCCTTGACCAACTGGACCCTTGTGAACTGGAAAAATTTTTGGTCATAGATTCAGACAAAAAACTTGTCTTTAGGGTTAGTTTGGGCCCCTAAACACAAATCTGTGGTTAGTTTTTGCCTAGTACCCCCTTGGCTCCCCCATGACCCCCTCAGGGTACTGCCTTAGGGGGTCCTAAGGGATCAAATTTTTGACATTGAGATTTTGATGTTAATAGGGGTAATATTTTAATTCTCTGAACACAAATCTGAAATTTATTTTTGCCTAGGGCCCACCTGGATCCCTATGGCCCCCCTCAGCGTACCTCACTACTCCACTAGGGGGTCCTAAGGGGTCAAATTTTTTAAATTAATATTTTGATAACCATAGCGGCAATTTGGTGCCCTGAACAAGAATCCGAGTTTCATCTTTGTCTTAGTCCTGTATTGGGTCTTCTGCTTACAATATATAAAGGATCCTATGCGTAAAATATACAGGGTCCACACTGCGAAGAATAGTCTGTCCTGTACTTAGAATAGAGGGTCCTCTGCCTATAATAGAGGGTCCAATATTACAGTCGGCAACCCGTTGTAGCCGCTTGACTATTTTATTAGTTAAGTAGGGCGGTAATAATTGTAAGTTAGTGATATTAAATGAGCAAAAAACAAAAACGTTTTAGCTAAATACTATTCTCTAATAAAATTGAGGTGGCTACTTATACCTGTACTTGTCAAACCAGGGTTTTTTTTTCAAAACGGCCAATGCTCTATTTGTGCTCATTTTTAAATTTCGATGCTCATTTTTAAGTTCGAATGCTCAAAAAATTTTAAACGTTTTTTTGCACTGTTGCATTGCTAAAATGACAGGTATGTAACCGTTACAACTCGAAGTGTTTAGTAAAGGCAACATAATGTAGAACTGAGGAATTCAGTGGGGCGAGTGCTCAGTGGCGTACCCAGAAAAAAATTTCGGAGGGGGCTTTACTTTTCGATTTTTGGCATTGGATCAAATTGTCCTTTTTGCAAATTTTAACACTTATAAAACGCGTTAAACCTCAACGCTGCAGGGGTCTGGGGGCGGCAGCCCCCAGAAAAAATTGACGATTTTTTAAATAGTTAGACTGAATGTGGCCAACTAGAGACGTATCAGAAATTTTTTCCGACAGAAAAATTAAAACAAAAGATGGTAACGTCCATCAGACAGTGTATTACACAAGTAAATGTAGCATAATATACTCGTGTACTGTGTAGACGTGCAAATGCAGCATAATGTACTCGTGTATACATGCATAGGCTTCGACGAAAGATAACAATAAGAAATAGGAAGCCACAGAGTTGCACGGGTTTGGGGGCGGCAGCCCCCAGAAAAAGATTAGAGAAAATTTTGATTTTTGGACCAATTGCGGTCAATTGGAGACGTATCGGAATTTCCGGCGAGCCAAAATCGTAAAGGGACCCTTGTTGATATTTTCTTATGAGTTGGACCAAAAGGGGGGGCGGTACGCCCTTGATACGTCCTGTATCCAGGTCGTACGTAACCAGAATTTTGAGAAAAAAGAAATCGCACCTAGGACAATTTTTTTGAAAATATAGCAAGTTTGCAAAGGGGCGGCAGCCACCAATAAAACATGCCGAATTTTTAAGAAAACAGACCTTTGAAACATGCAGGAAAAGGCCATTTTTGCGTAAAAATCAGCATTTTTGTGCGCAACTTCGAGCACTGTGAAAATTTTTTTGTTTCGCCGATCCAACAGGGGGATTCCTCACATGGCTACGCCCTTAGCCTGATATACTGACTACTGGATACATAAGCTGAGAGAAAAATCTATGAAAAATAAAGTGATGGCCAAGAACTTCCCTACTTGGCAACATAAATACAAAAACAATTTTAAGATATTATTTGGATCAATCTGGGACATCCCGAAAAAAGATCCGACCCACCGGAAAAACTAAAGGGGCGCGACACTTGTGTAACGTGACTCGGGGAAATTTTTCAGAATCTCAATTCTTTATCCTGGTGTCGTCTTTGGGCAATAGCAACAATGCTCATTCGATGCTCATTTTTAGTTTTCAATGCTGATTTTTATGTTCCAATGCTCAAATGAGCACAAATTTGAGCAAAAAAAACCGTGTAGTCAAACTTAAGCTTAAACTAATGACCTAGTGCATTGTTCGGATAAGATACTAGCCGAATGTCTAATCACTGTTTTGCTTTAGCTGCTTTCCAGCTGAAGTTGCATTGAATTTCAAATAAGTTTCATTATTAGTATTCATTTGATTTCAAATCTTTAATGGTGCCAACACATTTCAGGACCTATTCAAATTCATTGGATCGACAATTGTTCTGCTTTCGTGTCCATCGTTAAGCGATCTCAGGCAGCTCAGGGTAATGCCTTGTTCGCACTTGTCCGTATCTGTGTCCTGTCCGTAAGGAAAGTATGTCCGTAAGCCAGTACAAAAAACTGTCACAAAAGGAGTCATGATTTTTTGCGCATTTATGGACAGCGGGTACTCTAATTTAGACGACAAAAATTTGCTGCCAACCAAGAGCTTTCCGTTTTTGTGCAACTGCTAATCAAACTGTTCGCTTACAGACAGGCGCCTTAACGGACACGTGTGGCCCAACATTTAGGCTGTCATTATCCGGTATGCTAAGGGCACTCCACTTTACTTATTAAGCATAGTTGCAAAATGGCAAAATTTTGAGAAAATCATGCCACCGGTTTGTCATATACATTACCGGTGGCGTAATGTTTTCGCAATAATTTCGTCGGCTGAACCAACGTACGGTTGAAATGATGAGAATCCACTCTGTGGGACAATATTATGTTTATCCCAATTTAGCTTAATACATGACTGCGTGGTGGAATGATGGTTTCCCCCCTCCCTCAGGTTTCTTCAGCTGGTTTTGTATTAGAGTTCGCAACGGGTCGACATTTTTTGACCCGACCCGACCCGACCCGACATAGATTCCAACCCGACCCGACCCGACCCGACCCGAACCAACCCGACTTTTGGTCAAGCTGCTATACAAACTCTCAAATACAAAACTTTCTTGTCAATTTTCTGTTGTTAGTTTTTCGTGATATGTAGGTAATACGCTCCGCGAATCTCCAGTCTAGTACTAGTCATTGTGCTAGAGTCCATTAGCTGGAGAAAACCGTCAAAATGGCAAAATTTAACGTCAAATCTAGGATTTATACCCAAATTTTTGACCCGAACTGACCCGCTCAACCCGCGGGTTGGGAAATCTCAACCTGACCCGACCCGTGAAGGCCCAACCCGACCCGACCCGACCCGACCCGCTTGCGAACTCTATTTTGTATCGAGCACTCGGTACTTCGGTAGGTAGGTAGGTAAGCCGGTTATGAGAGCCTGTTCCCGTTTCATTAAATTCATAGGCCCATTGAGATAAAGTCGATAAGGCATTCTATTTAGTGTTTACTGTGACAGATTTAGGATTAGGTTCACGCTTTTGCCACCAATTTAAAATGTATGTTTAGTTTTGCCCAGTTTTGCCAAAAAACCGGACGTGAAGTTTCGAATTTGCTCAGCTGACGATTTTTTGCGCAGCAAGATGTTGGCCTTGCAAGCGATGCAGAAAAAACGAAAAAGGCTTGTTAATGGCTGTTGTAGAATTATAAGAATTATTATCTTTGTTACCCGTGATCGGATGCGTATATAATGAATTCTGCTTAATATTGGACTTTGGACCGTAGTTTTGTTGAATTTGGTGGTACTTTTCGCAGAGAAGAAGAAGAAAACTTGTAGAATTTTACGAATCCTTATTGTTACCAAGAGTGCATAATAGGAAGAGTATAACACTTTACCGCTACTGAGAAAGACCTTGCGCTACCACCCTCCCCTCCGTCAGCTCACTACCCCGTCTTCAGCTGAGGGAGGGGGTACCCCCACTCTCAGTTCAGCACATCAGCGAAAGTCCTTGTCCGTGTCTTGAAATGAGGAGGGTACCCCCCTCAGTTGAGTAGGGGGTCTTCAGTTGAGGGGGAGGGGGGTGTTCCGCCCTCAAAACCGTACATAAACGGGCTATTTTGCTCTCCGCACGCACGCCCGAAGGCATAACAATAAGAGTGTTATACTCTTCCTATTTATGTACTCTGGTTGTTACTCCGGACGCTTACTGATTCATTTCATAGTGATTTGTTGCAAGTCGTCGGTCTGATAATTATCTGTTTAAAATCGGAAGCATAGTGTTGTTGTTATATGCTAGTTTTAATTTAGCAGCGAAGAAGCAGTGAACGGTCAAGCGGTGGCACGAATTCGACTGATGGACGGGGCTGCCGCGCCGGTCGCAAAACCCAAAGACGATCCGGTTTTCCCCATCAATTCGGATTGGGACTGAATTGCGACAGATTTCTACTTGTTGCAAACGGGTGCAGTCATTGCTTAGTGTAATATATTCATGCAAACATGCGCTTTTAGTAAAATATTTTTTGGTGTGTTGCTACTTGTGTGGTTCATTTGAGTTCGGTCGATCGGGTTGAAGTAAGCAGGGCTAAATTTAGCATTCCGCCAATCGATAAAGGAATGCTGAGCCTGAAATCAAAAATCCGCCAATCGATTTGAAGTAGGAGGAGCCTAAAATCCGTATTTTGCCAATGGAGTTGAAGTAGGCGGAGCCTAAAATCCGTATTTTGCCAATCGATTTGAGGTAGGCGGAATCTATATTTTGCCAATCGAATTGAAGTAGGCAGAGCCTAAAATCCGTATTTTGCCAATCGATTTGAGGTAGGCGGAGCCTAAAATCCGTATTTTGCCAATCGATTTGAGGTAGGCGGAATCTATATTTTGCCAATCGAATTGAAGTAGGCAGAGCCTAAAATCCGTATTTTTCCAATCGATTTGAAGTAGGAGGAGCCTAAAATCCGTATTTTGCCAATCGATTTTAAGTAGGCGGAGCCTAAAATACGTAACTCGCCAATCGATTTGAAGTAGGCGGAGCCTAAAATCCGTATTTTGCCAATCGATTTGAGGTAGGCGGAATCTATATTTTGCCAATCGAATTGAAGTAGGCAGAGCCTAAAATCCGTATTTTTCCAATCGATTTGAAGTAGGCGGAGCCTAAAATCCGTATTTTGCCAATCGATTTTAAGTAGGCGGAGCCTAAAATACGTAACTCGCCAATCGATTTGAAGTAGGCGGAGCCTAAAATCCGTATTTTGCCAATCGATTTGAAGTAGGCGGAGCCTAAAATCCATGTTTTGTCAATCGATTTGAAGTAGGCGGAACCTAAAATCCGTATTTTGCCAATCGATTTGAAGTAGGCGGAGCCTAAAATCCGTATTTTTCCATTCGATTTTAAGTAGGCAGAGCCTAAAATACGTAACTCGCCAATCGATTTGAGGTAGGCGGAGCCTAAAATCTATATTTTGCCAATCGAATTGAAGTAGGCAGAGCCTAAAATCCGTATTTTTCCAATCGATTTGAAGTAGGCGGAGCCTAAAATCCGTATTTTGCCAATCGATTTTAAGTAGGCGGAGCCTGAAATACGTAACTCGATTGCCAATCGATTTGAAGATTAAGTAGAAAGTAGGCGGAGCCTAAAATCCGTATTTTGCCAATCGATTTGAAGTAGGAGGAGCCTAAAATCCGTATTTTGCCAATCGATTTGAAGTAGGCGGAGCCTAAAATCCGTATTTTGCCAATCGATTTTAAGTAGGCGGAGCCTAAAATACGTAACTCGCCAATCGATTTGAAGTAGGCGGAGCCTAAAATCCGTATTTTGCCAATCGATTTGAAGTAGGCGGAGCCTAAAATCCGTATTTTGCCAATCGATTTTAAGTAGGCGGAGCCTAAAATCCGTATTTTGCCAATCGATTTGAAGTAGGCGGAGCCTAAAATCCGTATTTTGCCAATCGATTTGAAGTAGGCGGAGCCTAAAATCCGTGTTTTGCCAATCGATTTGAGGTAGGCGGAGCCTAAAATCTCTATTTTGCCAATCGAATTGAAGTAGGCGGAGCCTAAAATCCGTATATTGCCAATCGATGTAGGCGGAGCCTAAAATCCGTATTTTGCTTATCCATTTGAAGTAGGCGGAGCCTAAAATCCGTATTTTGCCAATCGATTTGAGGTAGGCGGAGCCTAAAATCTCTATTTTGCCAATTGAATTGAAGTAGGCGGAGCCTAACATCCGTACTTTGCCAATCGATGTAGGCGGAGCCTAAAAGCCGTATTTAGCCAATCGATTTTAAGTAGGCGGAGCCTAAAATCCGTATTTAGCCATTCTATTTGAAGTAGGTGGAGCCTAAAATCCGCATTTTGCCAAGCGATTTGAAGTAGGCGGAGCGTAAAAACTATATGTTGCCAATCGATTTGAATCAATCAGCGTTCAGCCAATCAATTTTAAGTAGGCAGAGCCTAATATCCGTATTTTGCCAGTCAGTTTGAACTTGAAGCTTTTGCCAGCTGAACGGATATACGGCTGTATGATTTGACTCTGAGCTTGATCTACTGCAGTTGAATGGTTTAGATATCGCTCAGAGCTATACGCGACTTCAGATCTGAGCCTTTGAGTTTGAGCGGGCAATCAAAATACTAAATTTTGATTAGTAGTTGCGTGAAAATTGCACGCAACTTGTTGCTTAAAAATTGCGTGCTCATTGCGTGAAAATTGCTTCGTGTAAACCCGGCTTAACTGCGCCGTAAAGTTTAATCAGTAACTTTGACTTATTAATAAAATTTAATAAAAATTAATAAGTTATCACTGAAGGAGGTATGTACCTAGTGTCGCGAAAGCAGTCGATGTTACTTAACTGTAAAACTTGTTCAGTAAGTTGTTTGAAACTGTTCCTTCTATATTTTCATAGTAGGTATATGTCAGAGCAATGAAGGAAGTATATAGAAAAAGGTTACCCTTTCCTACTGCGGCATGAGCAATGGGCCGACTTTTGGCCTAAGCTCTGGCTTGGAATCAGCCGCCGCTCTTAGTATAGTATAGTAGTATAGTATATCAGAGCAAATTATTTTGCAAAGTTTCAGCAAAATTGGAAAGGCATACAGTTTGCAGTGAAGTCGGAAACATGACATTTTGAAAACCTGTTCACATGCGATAATTTCGTCATAATTATTAATTTATTTGTTCAGTTTGTTTATACAGACTTAAGGGGGGGGCTACCCAGGTCAAAAATCAAAGTTCTCCTATTTTGCTTATTTTCACATATGTTACTCAACCAAGGCACCCCAACCTCAGATAAGAACAATTAAGCTTGAAGGTGCACTTTTGGTTCAGTGCGTTTGTCAGTGTACTAGGCAAAAGTGCGTACAAAAGCCTAAAAGTAGCCCTTACTTGGACAGTTCGAACACAAATCACATCGAGCCAGTCAGGCTGAAACTTGGCATAGTAGTAGCCCACATGTATGCTCAAAATCGTGTGATCCGGATTTTCGATATGTATTTTCAATTTTAAAATCGAGTGCGAAATGTGAAAAAATGGCCGTTTTTTACGCCCGCCAAATTTGAGTGATTTTACTTTTTTGCGTCATTGCTCAGGCCACAGGCAAAAATTTAAAAAAATGGATCATAGAGGTTGAGATATGATATTAGGCTATCGAATCATGTAAAAATCAGTGTCGTCAGTATTAACAAAAATTTCGAGTAAAGGAACGCTTTGTGAGCACAAAAAACTTTTTTGCGCCTATGATTTACACGTAAAATTGATTTTTTGGGAGCCCATAGTAAAAAATTGGCAAAAGCATTGCTTCCAGTTTGTTACATCTGCGATGCGCCTTCCCTGGGGCTACATTGTGTGCAAATTTGAAGCGAATTGGAGAACCTAAAATTTCCACTTATACAGGTAGCCCCCCCCTTATTCCCTTAAGCACATTATGCACACAAAATTATCTGGCTGGCCAATCTGATATCACGCTCGTTTTGCTGATCTTTTCTGTCTTTTTTGTGTGATGTCTGACTTACAAATGGCGATTGGTCCAAGATATGTGTCAATGTCGGTAGACTGGGGTCAGGAAGTGATTATTTGGTACCATACATACAGGCTGTATGGTATATATGGTGAAAAAGTGTGGTCACTGAGCAACTAGTACAAATTAGTGATGGGGATCGGATCGGATCGGTCCGAAATTTTGATGCCGATCCGATCCGGATGCTTGATTGGCAATTCGATCCGATCCGATCCGATCCAGGCCCGGATCGGCCGATGCGATCCGATCCGCCGATCCGATCTGATTCAAAATTGCGTAACCTCGATGAAAGCTAAAAAATCTCATTTTTTTGTAGAAATATTGTTTAGTATTACTTTTTATGTATAATGAGTATATTGCTATAATAATTTAATGAGTTTGTATATAGATGATAAGATGACATTTTTGCAATGAGAGCTAATTAGACAATCTCACGACCAAAAATTTTGATTAATTGAAAATGGAACTGTCTTGAAAATTTGGGGCCACTACCGCAGGTCGTGGATAACAACGGGTTGGGTTGGGTTGGACCGGAAAATTTGAGCCGTAGGTCAACCCTTGGGTACCCACTTTAGGCTGCGCTGGTCGCTGCATTTTGTCAAACCGGCGAATTCGGAAAACTTTTTCACGTATTCAATCCAATCTGGGACGATTAATTTGGGTACCATGCGGTTAAAGTAGGTAGCCATGTGAACAATGTACAGCTGTACACTGTGCAAATTGTGCAGGGGTATCAGCTAAAACCGATCGATCATCGGTGCGGTATCTGAAAATGGTGGGTCAAATTGGTCGTGGGTCGACTTTGACGGCACGAGTTGGATTGTGGGTTACCCACACGTGTCAAACCGCGAGTTTGATTGGGTCGCGGGTCGAAAATATTGATGCGCGCCAATTCTGTCTGTAACGAATAACGCCCAACAATTGTGTTAACGAAAACAATGCTGCAAGATTTGTATGTGTCTTCACGCAACTTCAATGATTAGAAACATGTCTTCCACTGATGTATGCATAAAATACGCTTCCGCTATTATAAAGCCAATATTTTGATAATTCGGGTAGTAGTTATATTTGTGCGTTTGATTTATCACGCAATAAGTTTTTGAAATTGTCAAATTTTTGTCAAATTACAAAATTTTGTGGTCAAGACTCAAAATCTACTACCGATCCGGATCGCCGACCCAAAATTTTGAAGCCGATCCGATCCGGCGATCCGATCCGGCAAATTCAGCGATCCGATCCGATCCGACCCCCTGATCGTCGATCCGATCCGATCCGCCGATCCGATCCACATCACTAGTACAAATGCTGTGCATTTGTACTAGTTGCTCTTTGTCCACACTTTTTCAAGGCAAAAAACAAAAAACTATTTTCAAACTATGAGCAAAACTGCTTTGGCGACACTACCACCTTAACTGAAACAACCCGATTAGGTAAAACGTGCACTTTCGCTTTGTCTAAGAAACGGCAACATTTAATAAGTTATAAAATCATGAAACTTTGATAAAGTTATAATTTACTGCATCGGTAATGTGATTTATTCAGTATTCATTCATTGCAAACATGCGATTTGAGTAAAGCGCACACTTCCCAAGCTGACTCTACACGTTAATCATATAGGCTACACCTACCAACATGCAGGCGTCATTTCAACACTGTGGGAGTTGGTTTCAGTGATTCCTTCCCTAATAGGAACCAAAAAACATTCTGGTTAGTCGCACTCCGGACTCACGACAACTGCAACATAAAGATAAGTTTCAGGATAGCTATAAAACGTTTACGGATATGTAGTTGTCCCTTTGTGACACTATTTGTGCAACAACCGGCCAACAGTAATTTGACAACTGGACTCAGGATTGACCAATCCGGTCAAGTTTTTCACTGTTTTTCATGGCTTTCAGCCATCTATTAAACTAGCTATGTGTTTCAAAATTTTTGATTAAGTGAGAGCGACAACCAGCCAACTCGCATTACATCACTTTTTGGCTGGTTGTTGCATTAATTGTCTTAAGACAGTAACAACCGGCCAACGGAAAAGCTGCGCTATCTTCGCACAAATTGCAAGTTGGAGCACAAATTTAGCATCACTGGATAGAGCATTATCGATTCCTACAAAAGTAGCTGCTTAACTCCAAATTTTCAAAAATTGAAGTTAGCCGGCTGTTGTTCCAGGTGACCGATTTACCATTCGATTTGAAGTAAGTGGAGACTAAAATCCGCATTTTTCCAAAAGATTTGAAGTAGGCGGAGCCTAAAATCTGTATTTTTCCAATCGATTTGAAGTAGGTGGAGCGTAAAATCCGTATTTTGCCAAGCAATTTGAAGTAGGCGGAGCGCAAAATCTATAATTTGCCAATCGATTTGAATCAATCAACATTCAGCCAATCAATTGTAAGTACGCGGAGCCTAAAATCCGCATTTCGCCGATCGATTTGAAGTAGGCGGAGCTTAAAATTTGTATTTTGCCAATCGATTTGAAGTAGGTGGAGCCTAAAATCCGCATTTTGCCAAAAGATTTGAAGTACCTAGGCGGAGCCTAAAATCTGTATTTTTCCAATCGATTTGAAGTATGAGGAGCCTAAAATCCGTATTTTGCCAAGCGATTTGAATCAATCAACATTCAGCCAATCAATTTGAAGTAGGCGGAGCCTAAAATCCGTATTTTGCCAATCGATTGTAAGTACGCGGAGCCTAAAATCCGCATTTCGCCGATTGATTTGAAGTAGGCGGAGCTTAAAATTTGTATTTTGCCAATCGATTTTAAGTAGGCGGAGCCTAAAGTCCGTATTTTGCGAATCGATTTGAAGTAGGCGGAGCCTAAAATCTATATTTTGCCAATCAAATCAGCATTCAGCCAATCGATTCGATTCTCAACTATAATTTTCCTTTTTTCGTTTCAAATTCCAGAGAAAACTTGTGTTGCAGAGTTTGGAGGCAAAGTACATAAGTATTTCTGGGGTACAATGTCTTATTGATGTTACTTTGTTTTTAAGTGGACTTAACTATTTCGGGTTGATTCATACTTGCACTTTATGTGGTCAGCAACATTACGAAATAATGACGCCAATACAATATTAGTGTTAGTGGCGCCCTTTTTTGTCTTTTTTCTGAATATCGGATAATATGATGCGCTATTGTCACATTTCTGATAAATTGTTGCTGAGTCTGGTTATGAGGATTTGAAGTTTGTCAGAAAATCAAAAGTATATAATATTGAGGAATATCGTGCAAAATTGAAGATGCGCGCCTGAGCAGCTACAAAATTAAGTGTAAGTCATAGATTGCTGAGTTCGGTTGAGCTATTAGCGTGACCCTTGAAAAGTGAAACGTCAAACTACGCTTCTTCTCAGCTAAAAATGCCACTGTCGAAAACTACCACCTTAAGCCAAACAATTATGAAATTATCAAGCAGACAAATTCATTGCAGGTATTTATAGCTTGTTTTTAATTTTGCATTGGCCAAGAGCGCAGAACGCAGTCGCTACGCCCAGAGCACTACTTCTGAGTTCGCCCACGAAGCGGGCTACAACGCCTACATCACCGGCAAAATATTCGTCGAGCTGTGCAACTATTACTGTCAGTTATTATCTGTCTTAGAATTTGACCAAAATTTGTATTTGTACTCCATTTTTTTAACAATGTTTTAAAATCCCTTACGACAGCTTTTTGAGTGAAATAAGTCTCGAAATTGCTGAGTAGTCAATTTCCAATGCTGGGCCGTGGTTCCTCGTACTTTGTACTTATCACAGCTTACTCAAACACGTGGCTTTCTTTCCTGAAAGGCTAATCACATCCTATATAAACTTCAAAATTGTTAAACTAAGCCTAAGAATTAGCCTAAGCCCAAGTCGAGTCTCATAATGACCCTGAGACTAAACCTACGCCTAAATTTGAGTATTTTTGAAAATGCACACGCACACTCATACGTGTTGAGCCTTGCAGGAAGGAGAGCTCATTACTGGAACTGTGGGCCCGCCCTACCTACAGCAGAGCGATAAAGGTAGATTCGCACTAACAGCTGTACGTCCTTCAACAACAGTCGTATTAATACTCTTTCTACATTATTGCACATCAATCCTAGCTGGTGGCGTCATTACCCAATTTTTGATTGAATTCTGGCAATTATGATCTTTTGTCCGTAACTGAAAAAATAATGAGCAAGTGACTTTTCCATTGACATGGACAAGTGTAGAACTCTTAATTACATATTTGGAGATCAAAACTGGCTTTCAAAACCCAATTTTTGATTTAATTGTGGCAATGATGATATTTTGTCCGTAACTGAAAAAAATAGTGGGCAAGTGACTTTTCCTTTGACATGGACAAGTGTAGAACTTTCAATTACATATTCCGAGATCAAAACTGGCTTTCAAAACCCAATTTTTGATTGAATTCTGGCAATTATGATCTTTTGTCCGTGACTGAAAAAATAATGGGCAAGTGATTTTTGTTCCTTCTAGAGAAGGAACTATTGTTTTGAAATTAACTGCTCATAGCGTTTAACGCTACTGAGCAGGCTGTA
>JASANF010003705.1:0-17490 GCA_030248245.1 Trissonchulus sp. WLG1_4 | reverse complement strand
GTACTCTTGTTGATAGTAAATACTCATTCGCCCAAATCTTTCAAACAGTAACTTTTTGTAGCACAGCTTTTTAATATTTTTCAATCAAATATAAGCATGGATTAAGCTTATTTTGAAGTAAATTATAGTACTTCTGGTCTTTCAGATACTTATTTGTGCCATGCTATGATACGGTTCGTAAATACAGTGTTAAATCGGGTCTATGCGTGCAAACCTTGCAGCAGACTGACTGCGTTGTTGGATTACTGTTAAATCCGAAGAATAGCTTACAGGTAAAATAATAATAATTATACAGTCCCATCTGCATACTTTCTGTCTGGTAGCAGTTGTATTTCAATAGGCAACAATAGTATATACATACATCGTTTTGCTGGATAGGTAGGTAAGTATATATGCGCATAAACTGGCAAAATAGTTTGAAAGATAAGTGCGACGTGTTGCGAATTTATGTTTAGCCCAAATGTAGGTTGGGTATCTGGTGTTCAATAGGTTAGACGTAATTACAATGTATTTCTGTATGGAAAAGGGCCAGACCAAGTGGGACAGATTAGGTCCAGCCAATACAGGAACAGGACCGATACAAGCGAACTGGAGTTCTAATCATGCGTCCAAAAATCAAGTCAATCTTGGAGAGCACAGACACTCAACGAGAGATTAAGTTCTTAGAAGAGCAAGTCTTCAGAAGTGGCCAGCAGCAGTGAACACAGACGCAAATGTACAGTAAACGCACGGTAAAACATACAGCCGCATACACAAAACGTACTTTGCACTTCAGCACACAAATTATAGCAGAATGAACTTAAATTCTTGTTGCGCTACTCTGTTTAATCTTCAAATGCTTGTTTTTTAGCTGTTGGTTTTCACCGCTGGCGGTTTTGTCAAATTTTCGGATGCCGACGACGGAACCTGTTTGCGGGTAAGATATTTTGTCCTTCAGCTAAGCAATGGAAGGCAGTAGTTACGATTTCGACTAGTTGTTTTTACATTAGATTTTCATGATGAATATAATAGTCGTTATTGTGTACGGTTAATTAATTTATGTGAACTATGATTGTTCTCATAGTATTTTGTCAGGCAATACGCATTAACTATTGTATTAATATGTTTTGCAGACGTGTGATCTTCAGTTGAAAACTCTGCACCTTATTTTGCCTTTCAACAGTCCGGAAATCAGTGTTTACTGCGCCACAGAAGATCCTGATTCGGGTATGTTTTTTATTCGTTAGTTTTTCGAAGAAATTTAGATGGAAAATAAAACGGTTTTGTCATTCTGTTTTTATTGGTTTCTGTAATGTAAAAAGTAAAAGGGGTTTTCATATTTTGTGGATTTGTAAAAGTGGTCGAATTCCGAATTCTGAGTTCGCAAATGAGTGGTTCTAATTCTCCGAAGGTCATTTTGTTGCTCTGCTTATTTCACCAATTATTGACTGTTGCCACGCGGTTCTATACTATAGGTTTTTTTATATGATAATCGAAAAGCATGTAATTTTAACATTCCATTAACGCTTTAGGCTCGATTCATACTTACAGCCGCATGTCCGTTCAGCCTGCAAAATGACGTCACTAGCAGCCTAGTGCAGTGAATCAGCCAGCGCATGTGACGTTATTATTTCGTCATTTTGTCGGCTGAACGGACATACGGCTGTAAGTATGAATCGACCCTAAAGTTTCCTATAATATTTTAAATTTTTTAACAGGATCCAGTATGTTTCAAGTCACCATTTTTGACACCAATAGAGTGCAGAAGCTGTGCAAAATGCGTAAAGTACCCCTGCAGCAGGATGCCATTACGTCTAGTCCAAGTGTAAGTGCAGTCAAGTTTTTGAGCTTGGGCACAGGTTCGAAAATACTGAATCTATATTTGGATTTTGGAAGTGGGATGAAAATTTAGGGGAAACATTAATAATCGATAGACACTTATTTGTTAATTTAATTAATATCTACAAGAAACATGGAACACAAATTTTTTTGTGAAAAAGACATTTTGTAGCTTTTGTTTAATATCGCAAATAGAATAGTGTTGGATTGATGCAGTTTTCTCTTATTTCCAAAAATCAATAGAGTAGTCATGAAGACAGTTTAATCAAATTTTCTGAAGTCTTTGATTTGTTTTGTTCAAATAAGTCCTCTGATTCATAGGGGTCCGTTTGTAACAACTTGTAAAGCTACTGCGCAACGCTGACAAGCTTTTGAGAGCTCATGTTTACCATGTGATTTAGACTCGTAAAAGTTGAAAACATTTACAGTATATTATCTTAATTGTTTTATACTAAAGTCTATGAGGGCCAATTCCTTTACCGGATTAAACGGACTGGACTTATGTTAGTCCGAGGTTTTTGAATGGCTAATCGGGTTAAACGGACTAAACGAGTTAAAATAAGTCAGCGGCCTAATTTTAGTCTGACCCCATTTCACAACTACCACTGGAGTCTGGACTAAACGGATTTAACATTCACGCTTAACTTTAGCGTGCATAGTTAAGTCCGTATAGTCCGATTAAAAAGCAGCGCGCTGAAAGTTAAGTCCGTTGAATCCGGAGGTTTTGGAATGGTATTTTTCAGCGATAATTTTTAAACCTTTTAGTCCGATTACAATTAACCCTTTAATCAGGTAAACGAATAGGCCCTGAGTGACTGGAAAGTGCTGGACCAGAGAAAACGAAGCACGATTTGGTTACGATCATCAAGAGTGCACAGCAATATTAGTCGCCAAATGGCAGTTTTTTGGTCAGACTTTAGTTTACTACAGTTATTTACCGACATTTTAATATAGACGCGGACAAGTTGCCTGCTGACTTTCCAATACCCCTTATTGTTTATTTTGTTTAGGGTCAATACGTCGTGTACATTTATCGCGAGACCCTTCTGGTGGCCAATATGCATCGCAGTCACGATAAACCCTTGCGGCATTTAACGGGCAGGGACAATTTGCTGACCTGCATTGCCTACCACCCGACCGAAGACTGTTGCGCCACTGGTGACGGCAGAGGTCGTATAGTGTTGTGGTATGTTGGGGTTTTATTTTTAAACAGTCACATAGTAGGTTATTGATAAGTAAGTATGAGAAAGTAACTAAATTTAAGATTCTATTATGTGTGTTATACACGGGAGATGACTTTAAAAGAAGTTATATCTACTGTGGTATGCGAACTAGTTCTGTGATCTATCTATTCTATTGTGTTGGCTGTTAAGGTACAAATTTTGGACCAAGAATCCTGTCAAAACAATGCTGCATTGGCATAGATTGCCTGTAAAAACGATGACATTTTCTCCCGAAGGTAAACAATATCAACTGGTTGTCGACGCTTGTATTCTAATAGTCGTGTTTATTTACAATGTTTCCAGACTGAGCGGTTTAGATTCGATTCCTAGTATCGGTTTTGTAATACGGCTATGTGAAACTATCACTTTTACCGAAGCTTTAGTTACAGCAAGTCGCGCACGTAAAGATACAAAATTCAAAATTTAAAAATGAAGCCCAAGCCCAGCCGTAAACTGAGCTTTATAGTAAATCTGAGACTAAGCCAGCCTAAGCTTAAACTCCAAACCTAAGTCGAATTTTGAGTGTTTTTGAAAACGCACACTCACACAAGCCTTAATACTGGTAGGAGAGCAAAATTTAGTTTTACGCATGCGATAGTTTTGTCTCGGTTGTTTTTTCAACCTTTTGGATTCTGTTTTAGGCTCTGTGCTGTACAGTGGTGGCATCGAGTGCGTGATGGTCAAGTGGTCTCTGTCCAGCCGCGGTGAACGCTCCAGAACATTTGTTCCTCATTTCCCCGCCCCCATTTCTGCCATTTACGTCTCGTCCGAGTCGAATTTACTCGTTCTATTGCTGGCCGACGATGGTAGGTGACTGGTGAGAAAAGATTGTTATTAAGGCCTGTTCCCACGAGGGCGCATTTTGCTCCATGGCGTACGCCATGGAGCATGAGCGGGCGCATTCTATTTTCACACAATGCAGTAGGCAAGTGTGCGTGTGTGCCCGCTCATGCGCCCGCTCATGCTCCCTCGTGTGAATAGGCCTTTACAGGAGAAAGGAAAAAAGGACAAAATAAAAAATACATTCTACTAAAGTCTGACGAAATATAGATAGATGCGCCTCTTACTTATTTTAGTGGTATGACTTCTGAGACTTGAAAACCGGGAAGTGTCTTGATTTCAGGGGGGTGGGGGGTCCCCCCCCTCGTTTCAGCAGACTGCCAGCCCGAAATCGGTGGTGTCTTGATTTCAGGGGGGGGGGGTACCCCCCCTGGTTTCAGCACGTTGCCAGCATGGTGAGCTGGTGGTGTGCTGAAACGAGGGGGGGTACCCCCCCTGAAATCAAGAGACCACCAGCTCACGCTCACTATGCTGGCAACGTGCTGAAACCAGGGGGGGGGGTACCCCTCCCCTGAAATCAAGACACCACCGATTTCGAGCGGGCAGTCTGCTGAAACGAGGAGGGGTACCCCCCCTGAAATCAAGACACTTGCCGGTTTTCAGGGGGGGTTGTCCCCCCCTGAAATGAAGACTTGTCATGATTCGAGGGGGGGTACCTCCCCCCCTGAAATCAAGGCGTAAAAGCGCTATTTCGGCCGGAGCATCGTCCGGGCCGGTTAGCTAGGATAGGGAAGAGTGTCATACTCTTCCCTATTATGTACTCTTGGTCTTATGTAATATTGCGAAAAAGTTTTTGAAAAAGATTTGATGCACTACTAGCATCGTACTCACAAGTTCAATGTTTACACTGAGCCAGTACACGTGTACTTGCTCAATGTAAACATTGAACTTGTGAGTACGATGCTAATAGTGCATCAAATCTTTTTCAAAGTAATTGTAATGGACTGATATTATCTTTAAAGCGTTGATAACGCGTAAAACTAACGTTAATTGAAATTTTTTTAAAACTTAAAAAGCTGTGCAATGGCAAAATTTTGTTGCGCATCTAGTGGTGCAAAAGTAAAATTTCTACCATTTGCCGTTCCAAAAGGATGATCGTTATTATGTTTTTCATGAAAATAAGGATAGTATAATACATTTAATGATATACCATATACGTTCGGGATCATGTGAAAATCGTATTTTTAATTACAACTTTGAGATGTTATAATATTATAGCTACACATTACACAGTACATTGTAAATATTTAGGTACCGGTTGCGTAGTGTCTTGATTTTCTCCTGTATAAGAGCTAGTAGTCACACTATATACTTGCTCATATATTAACGTGGGGGTCCAATCTGGGGGGGTCCTGTACCGACATTTTGACTACCCTTGTACTAAGTCAGACAAAAAATGACCTTTTTTGGCGAAAAATTCCGATTTTTAAAAAAAATGTGACCAAAATACCTATTTTCGGCCCAAAAATTAACAATTTTTGAGAATTTTGGCCAAAATTAACGTAGAAATTGCATTAATTTGATAGAAATACCCATATTTAAGAGCAAATTTTATAACAATTTTGCTTGCCCTTGTACCTTGGATCTAATTTTGCTTGCCCTTGTACCGAAATCAAAAATCTGGGGGGGGTCCCGGACCCCCGCAGACCCCCCCGTGTTAAACTGTGTACTTTACTAGCCCCTATTGTTATGCCTATTTTAGGTATACGTCTGCAGTCTGAATTGTACACAACTGTGCAAACCATCCAGGGTTTTGTACGCTCTTGGTATGTGAGCAAGCGGTTCCCTGCTGGCTTGCTGTATGACGACTTTGGCTGTGCGGGTCCGGAAACGCGCGGATGCGTGCTCACCAACGGGTCACCCGGATCCGTACAGTTCTACTCGCCAACTCAGCATAAACACTTGCTTAATGTAGGTCACAGGGTTTTTTTACAACTCACCCTGTGCTTTTTTGTGTGCTTTTATGAGAAAGTGTGTGTTTTTATAGGAACGTGCGGGCGAAAAAAGAGTAAAAAACACTAAAAGCCGTTGTATGGTAGATAAGGTAGATCATAGTTTTTGGTTTTTTCTTGGCTGACTGTAGTGAATGTCTTTGTTTGTATGTTCTTTGAAGTCAGTGGTAATCACTGCTGTTTTTTTAATTTTCATTGTTTTTTCTGCTGCGCCACAGCGCAGCAGGCTTCTTTAGAATGAGTCTGTCGGTTGATAACGTGTATTTTCGAAGGTTTTGTGTGTGCGTTTTTGTATGTTTTGACTCGTGTGATTGTGCGGGTGTAGGTGAACGTGAGTGTGCGCTCCAAGTGTGTCTGCCATTTTGTCTGCTGCAAATACATACGTACCTGGCTTTGCATTTACTAGACTTTTGCATTCATTCATTTGCATATTCGAGATTTACATATTGTTTTTTATGCAAGTGAGAAACATGCTCCGCAGGATACGTATTACGTACGTACTAGCAGCAGCAGGATTCAACATCAATGTATATTATATGAAGATGAACCCATGAAACGTATTGCATTACAAGACATAACGTAAACAGATTTAGCTGAGTTTGATACGTACCCTATGTCAGTTTAAGAAATTGGCACCAATGAAGCATAGAGCAGTTGGTGCTTAATATTTAGTTCAAAACTTTTTAACTGAGGCTTAGCTGCAATTTTGCAGGGACTTAAATAAATCGATTTAACTGGAGCTCAAAACCAAAGATTATCATATGCTGCGCAGCAGGTTTCATTTCACGCAGTGATAATCTAGGTTCAAAATTTCAATGCCCATTTTGCATTGGACTTTGCTGTTACTTTAATTCTGATTATCCGACAATTTTGGGACAGAAAAGTGGCACTTGGTGACATACATGTAACAGCACCAAAATTTTGGGTACCCCTCCCCCCTATGGTGGGACCCCCCCTCCCCTGCGTCAACTCATTTTTGACCCACCCTCCCTGGCAAAAATGACAAAATGTTTACCTTTTTTGACCAAAAAACACCGATTTTGACAATTTTTGGCGAATATTTTGGTAAAAATCGCTTAAATTTCACCAAAAAATGGCGATTTTTTCAAATTTTGGCCCAAATTTTACTCCCGCCGGGACCCTCCCCCTTCCTTTCTCCCTGACGAGACCCCCCCTCCCTCCCCCGGGACTGGATTTTGGGGGGGGGGGTCTTCCCCCCCCATCCCACCCCAACTACATGTATGCTTGGTGACAATACAGTGGTTTCGCATGTTTTCCATACACTATGACCATATTATGTTCTAAACCGTCAGAAAAATATTCATTCAGTAGTGACTAGTGAGCCACCGCAATGTTTTTCGGCTCCGGTAGTGATTAGTCAACTAGAGAGTTTTTCAGTTCGTGAATATTGGTCTATTGTTTATATACTGTGTTTTAGGTGAACGTAGTGGGCCAGAATATTCCTCCCCAGCAGCGAAATGAGTTGTTGCCGCTTTGCGAGGTGACCAGTGTGGCCATAGCTGTGGGCTGGTTGGCCGCGGTCGAGACACGAGAGGATATGCAAGCTTTCCCTGAGTGCTCGCTCAAATTCTGGGCATACGACTTTGCCAAACAAAAGTAAGGGTTAAGGGGGTAATTTATTGCGTTTTTAGATGTTTTTTTGAAAGCTATAGCTTTAGCGTTTACAAAGTCGAATCACAAGCGGTGTTTTGCATTAAGTAGAACAATAACTTACCTTAATGTATGCCTTGCATTGGATGGAACTTGACCTTTGATTTTGTTTCCAATACAAGCGGCTAAAGAAAGGTCCTTTTCAAAATATTAGAATTTTTTACAAAAAGTGTGCGCCATAGCTGTGAATCATATGATTACCTTTTGGGGCTGAAAGTTGGTAATGTTTTTGACATGTTTAAAATCCCTGGCCATCTCTTCCACTTTTTTGATAACTAGTCAATTTACTGAGAAAATAGCTTCAAAGCAAACGTACCGAATAGTTAACATAATTTCTTGAAGTTAAAGCCCTTTAAAAATGTCCACAGGTAAAATTTCGAAAAAGTGAGAGACATCCCTGGGGATTTTGATCTTTACAGTACTGTGCCAAAAATTCTTACTCAGGCTTCATTTTGCAACTTGAGTTCTGTGGGCCCACACTTTACATAGAAAAACCTCGAAAACGCAACTACCACCTTGAACGATAACAGATAAACTTATGAAAGAAATATGAAAGCCACAACTGTGGAGTATTGTAGTTAATATTGCAGGGTCGTAGCCAGGGGGGATGAAATGCTTCCTCCTCCTCCCAAAAGTTTTTCCGACTGAAATTTTACACAAGAGTCTCCTCCCCCGTTGGTTTTTGTGATCCGACCGAAAATAATTCCCAATACGTTTCCATTGACTTGAAAATTTCCTCCACCTTTTTCTGGGGGCTGTCGCCCCCAAAGTCCAGACCGTGGCTATCTCTTTCTTATATCCTTGCTTTTGTCTTTCATAAAGCATATACATGCGTATATTGGTGAATTGTGCACAGTGCTTACTACACATAGATAGTGTATCGTTCTACTTGTCTTATATTAGCGAAAATGATATTTTTATTTTTTAGTAAATTTGCAGTTTGTAATGTCAAGATTATCATTAAGATTTTCTAATTCCTAGCTTCGGGCCCGCCGGTTTTGTGATTTTTGGTGTTTTTGCTCCCGCTTTAATTTTGACACCTCTGTCGTGGTCAAAAAATAGCATTGTTTTGGTACGAAATATACAAATATGCAAGGGCGTATCCAGGGGTGGGGGGGAATAGGGGGAATTCCCACCCCCCCCCCCCCCGAAATTTTTGTCTTGTGATTTTTCACACAAGGGTCCCGTCCCCCTTTGGTTTTTATGGTCAGCCGGAAAAATTTTCTGATAGGTCTCCAATTGACCAAATTTGGCGTAAAAATCCACCGCCTAAAAATTTTCCCATTTTTTTCTGGGGGCTGCCCCCGTGACTCTGTGTGGCTTACTAATCCTTGTTATTATCTTTCATCAAAGCCTATGCATGTATACACAAGTACATGATGCTGCATTTGCATGTCTACACGTCACACGAGTATCTTATGCAGATGCTACATTTACGTGTGTACTACAGTGTCTGATGTGACGCTCCCATCTTTTGTTTTAAATTTTGTCGGAAAAAATTGACCAAACCAGTTAACCAAATTCGGTCTAAAAATTACAAAAATCGCCAATTTTTTTGGGGGGGGAGGCTGCCGCCCCCAGACCCCTGCAGCTTTTTGATTTAGTAATCTTGCGTTTATAAGGCGTTTTATCAGTGTTAAAATTGTTACAAAGTGCATTTTAACCCATTACAAAAAATCAAAAAGTCATTTCCCTCCCCGAAATTTTTTTCCTGGGTACGCCACTGCCTGCAAATATGTGTCGGTTTTATACGAAATATACAAATACGTGTATTTTTTGCTGCAGAATAATTCAATTAAGCGAATTTTACCAGATTTTAAAAAATCGAAAAGTCATTTTTACCTTTCGAAATTTATTCTTGCCTACGACACTGCAATATTGTACATTGACAAAATCAATCATAGTTAGTGGCCGTGACTCACATATTGCCGAATGCCGAGTAACGAGTACTCACTAAATAATTTTACTCAGAAATATCAACACAAAATATTGTTATCAACATAGGTCTTCGCACCGCCAATTTAATTGGCGAGTTGCGACCATAAAGAATCTGACCTGACTTGACAATTTATTTTGAATCGACAATGAGTAAAGAAGCGAGCGGTCAACAACAACGTTTTTCTCTGAAATTAGCAATCTCACTGATTGCTTTCAAAATTATTTCCTATTCTAGGGTTTTTAATCCTATCTCTTTTTCCGAATAGATACATGACGTTCACAGATGTCATTTCCTTGTGAAACATCAGTCGAACAGGTTTTGTAGACACATGTTTAGTTGGCGTGTTTTCAATTAAAACCAAGCAAAAATGGCACTGGTTAGAACATATAAACAAGCTAACGACTATTAAGGTTATAAAGTGTATTTTTAGCTGGTAGTGGTAAAACGAGTGACGACCAATTAATTAAGCATAATTTATAATGCTTGTAAAATTTACTAAACTTTGTTTACACTTATGTTACACGTTATCGTACATATTTTTACACCGAAGGCGATTTGTACCAATCAAAGAAATTTTTTCCGGCTAGGTGTCTAACTTTACAAGAAAAGGAGGACAACTCAGATTTTTAGCCCGTTTGTAGTCTGGACGAAGGGAATGGGTTTGGTCAAGAGTACATAATAGGATGTAATGTACTAACTGTACTCTTGGACCTTGGTTTGACCTCTTGGTTTGGTCCTGACTAACGATTTGCAGAATAAAAGGTGACTTCCTACCTAACCAACCTAACAGTATGTTTTTTAATGATTTTGAAATAACTTCACATTAATTTTAATTCCCGTGCCTATTTTAGCTTCTCTCTGAACACAAGCATCGAGTGGCCTCATGACGGTCAAGTGACAGGACTACGTTTTGTCAGTGTGAATAAATCGCAAGGAATCGCTTTGGTTAGCACAGGACTCGATGGGAAGTTCAAAACGTGGACTTTGCAGCGACAGACAACCATAGACAATAGTAATGATTTGAATATTGTATTGTGATAACAATATTGTTCACTAGCTTGAATTCTGAAATGATTGTTGATAACGGTACTCTGAGAATGAAGAGAAAGTAGTTTATTTTTACTTTACCAGACACGAACAGTCGAACACTGAACAGCCACTTTTTAGAAATTATTTGAAAGAGTACACGAGTGCACCACAATGGCGGTCCTCGAAAATGACTTTGCTCGAAAATGACATATTTTCTGCTGATTGCTGTCAAAAATTCTTAAATTTTTTGACCGAAGACTTTATCTTGTTGCCATTCTGAACTAGGTAATTCTTATTTTTTACTTCACCAGAAGCAGCCTCATGACTCGTGCTCTTAGTTAAACGCAATTTGACAAATTTTGTGGTTGTACTATTGTGAAGGAAGATAGACCCCCTAGACTACTCTAGGGGATTTACGACAGCTCATCGTCAGCCCAGTTGCTCAACCATAGAGCGCAAGCGCAGGTCTGCAGATGCAGAGATAAGTGGTTCAAATCCCACCTGGGCTAAAAAAGCACACACTTGCTTATAAAAGCACACAAAAAAGTACAGGGTGAAATTTGAAAAAACCCTGGTCATGCTGATGATGATGTTGTCTTCCTTTCAGTAAGAATCCATCCTCCATTTCTTGACACTATCACCCTGACTTTGCATGTAATCTCTTCAGACGTCACTGATCATTGGAACTGTGACCGTGTTGGCTTCTTCCAAGATCGTCCCTGTCATTGTTGTGACGTGAGCTGTGATTCATCTCTGCTGTGTGCTGGCTTTGGCTCAAGGCTGACTTTATGGAAGTTTGAATCAAACCAGTTTATAACTTCACTTAGCGTTGGTGCACAGTCTTCTGACGCTGAAAATGAAAAGGATGAAATTTCATGGAAGTGTGTTAAAATTCATGTTGATATAGATTTTTTTTGAGATATGAGAGATCTTATGCTCACTTCAAAAAATGGAAAAATAGGGGCTATCGTTGTTCAATTGCCGCCAACTTGTCAAAGAGTGGAGATTTCTATTTCTATTTCTGTCGTTAGATCCAGGTCTTACTCGTTGCATTCTGTCAAGCAGGTTTGATTTACATTCTTTTCCAGAAAAGGTATTAATTGTGCTTCTTTCTCAAACCACATAACTGATTGAGTTTAGCATTATTAATAATTATTAACGCTGTGAAGCGTATAACGATAGCGACAGCTTACAGGGAAAGTCTTCACAGTACTTGATTATCAGAGATTTTCTCGATTGGATTCAAACGATTTCATGATTGCTTTTTCAGACAAGCGAAATTTGGGACTGGTGAAAAGTGCGAGCAACTTGTGTTGGCAGCAAACAGTGAAAGAATTGTTGCTTGGAATATTGTAACCCTCACAAGTAAGCCAAGTGGATTGGATATAAGATGACTGGCCTGCTTTCTGAAGCGAATTCTTATTTTTCACAACAGTGAGCGAATATAGCAAAAATTAGGTTTTTAACTTAATGTGAATTTATGTCAGCATGAATTTCTTAAATTGTAATGCTCACAAATTACTACAAATGAGCGCAAAAACCCGTGTGTACGCTTCAAAGTAACTGGTGCATTGCTTCACGGAAAATGTATTGCACCTAGGACTGGGCACGGTTACTCTGTGTACACGGTTATTCTTGAGGGCAGCAAACCGCGTGTACACGCGAACTAATGTGTAACCTGCCTTAACTGTGACAGCAATGTCACATTGGTCCTGAACTCCTGATTAATTATAGTTTCGAGTCGCTTAAATTTGCTTTGTCAACTAAATCTTGTAAAACAGAACTGTTATTTTAGTCACGTGGTCGCTGCCGCTTGAAAATTTGGATTTCTGCACATTCCACTCAGAATCAAATGTTTTCGCCGTCTTTTTGAAATCCTGCAAAGGTGAACTTTCAGACAAGATAATAATATAAAGGCCTATTCACACGAGGGCGCATGAGCATGGCGTTCGCCATGGAGCAAAATGCGCCCTCGTGTGAATAGGCCTTTATGTGGGCGCTAGTGCGAGACTTTATAGATGTTATTACGTAGTAAATGTAGGCAACTGTTGAAGTGTGTATGCGCGATGTGCACTAACCATGTTGATTACCATATGCGTATCACCAAGCGTGCATAATAGGAATTTACTTTATATAGGAACGCTGTGAAGGCTCGTCTTGCAGCGCCGGCGAAAAATTATGAATTGAAAGAGGCGGTAATGCTAAAAGCGAAGGAACAGAAGTCGAGAGAGGGGAAAGGCGGGCTCGCAAGGAGCTTACGGAAAAGGACGAGACAAATCCACTAGACGGATCGCAGGGCTAAGTTTACGAACAGGAAAAAGCAGAGAATGACAGGCTGCATTCAGAACGGCTGGTGGCTTGAGCGGCTGAAGCAAGCTGAGGAAGCTAAAAAACAGATGGAAGAAGAAAGAAAAATTGGTGCAGAGATAGCGGAAATGAAAGAAAGAGAAGATAAAACCAGACAGGTCGCTGAACTGAAAGGACATAATATCTACGAACGTCCTTTGATGTGCACCACGTCTGATTTGTTAACGGAGCGTATGGCGTATTTGTCCGTGTGCAGGGCTCAGGTAGAGTCAATGAGCAGGAAGTAAAAACGCTCAACTCAACGTAAGCTTATTAGAATCACATCACATGACTTGTCGCCTGATTTTAAACGACTGCAGTTTTTTTTTTTTTTTTTTTTTTTTGTTTGGTTTTTTTTTTTTGGTTTGGTTGGTGTTTGGTGGTTCTGAAGCAAAACGTGAATGAAAGAATTAAAGTGCATTGTATAATGTTAGTTTTAGTTTGGTGGGATGGTTTGGTTTAAGGTTAAGCGTAAAGTTTAACATAATTAAAGAATGTTTTTCTACATATTTCAGTGGAACTACGCCATTTCGATTCCCCAGATTTGATCGCGTCTCAGACATTCACCGGAGAGTCGGTGATTGCGGCCACGTTTGGTGAATATTATGATCGCAACACCCCAAACAGCATTCCAGACTTATACTTTTTGGATAAGACACAGGTTTATATTGTTATTTAATGTTCACTACTGACTGATTGCCATGGTGGTTAAGTTTTGATTAATTGTGACTAAAATGTACTTAAAAAGTGTGCTTAGGTGAGTATACTAGTATGTAAATTTTACTGTTAATTCTGACTTTAGTTCGATTCTGAACTCTGAATTTTTTCTCATTTTTAATCTCACTTCAACATAAAAATATGTTCCATACATAATAGAAGAATACAATACGTAAAGAAAGACAAGGTTTTGAATAGTTTTAATTTAACTTCTAATCTGAAAAATTATTTTTGACACAATTTTGTCTGCAAACTTCTAATTTTTTTCTTCACATCTGTACTACTGCATTGTTTTATTGAGTATTGAGCTACTCAATAGTATTGCGTTTTTCAGTTAATTTTCGGAGTGTATCTAATTTTCAAACATATTATTAGCTACTTTTGTTTCAGAATTTTTTTACATTGACTACATCCAATCGGAAAAGTCTGTATGAAAAGCGTGATGTTCGTACGGTTAGTTCATAGTCAATTTTATTTATTAATAAAGTTTTATCGTTTAACAGATACGTAATTTTTATTGGTTTATGAATGGACCCTACCTAATTCCTAATTTGTATTATTGTGAGTAGGGGATGGGTGCGTATTTGATTCACAGTTTCCGTTGCGCTATGTTAGGCCGGATTCACACTGGCACTTGCACAGGCACAAGCACAAGCACAACGCGTAGACGTTCACACTGGAACTTGCACAAGCACAAGCCCAGCCAATCAAATTTAAGCCCGCCAATGTAATGTCTTTTCTGTTCAGAAACTTCGTCTTTGTTCTGAAATTTTGGGCTAAAAAGTTCACAGTTTTAAAACTTTCTCGTACTAATTTACAGCAGAAGGAAAATAAACTGGAAAGGAGGAAAAACAATGCTAAAACGCAGTTTGAATTTAAAGATTAAACGAAACTAAAATTAAAAGAAAGAAAAAGAAAATAAACGCAATGCATTCTTCAATTAATATATTATGATCCATTTAGACAAGGGTTCCCTCCTAAAACCACACCTGTTCGTCTAATTTTGAGCCATTTATGCCTACACCCAAACTGAATGCTGCAAAATCTCTACGCTGATTGGCTGTGCTTGTGCAAAAGATAAAATTTTTGAACAAGCATTGTGCTTGTGCTTGTGCAGAATTTTCTGCAGTGTGAACCGGCTGTGCTTGTGCTTGTGCTTGTGCTTGTGCAAGTGCCCGTGTGAACCCGGCCTTAGAAATTGAAAATATTGTTTTGTTAGTCATTTTGCTGCTAATATTATGAGAGCGAGAGCTATAAAACTCTGACCGAAAAATGTTGAACGCTGAATCAAACCCAAACCTTGATTTTATACGAAAATAACCAATTTTAGCCATGATGAATAAAGAGTCTAGGGAGTCGCTGTTAAAATCATGCAACCTGTTTTCTCTTAAGGGGGTAATGTCGTTTTCGTGGTTTTTGACATTTCAGTGTAATTTTTGCGCCCACAGAACTCAAGCTAAAAACGGACTGCGGCTTCGAAACTTTAACCACATTATCTTTAGGAAAATATCCCCACCCGTTTTTTTCCTTTTCTAAAAATAGTTTGTAAAGTCGGTGTTATGGGCTTTTGAAAATTTTAGAGAAAAGTCAAATTACGTGATTTTTGCACGAAAATGTCATTTTCTCAACGTAGAAACGACTTATCAACTATATCAAAAAAACGGGTGGGGATATTATGTCAGTGCATACCTGCAAAAAGTTTAGTAGTTGTTGGCTGATCTTGAGTTTCATAACTGTGGCGCAAAAAATAGTCAAAAAAACCGCTGATGGGGTGTATTCAAATGATAGCAGCAGTAAAAATGCAAAAGATGATATGCTTTTAAATATAGTTTTTTTAAAGCTAGAAGGTGTAAAAAAATGTAAAAAAGACCGCTCTAGTTTTTGTTGAGGTTAAGTGCAGTTATGGTAGTTTAAAAAAAACACCTAAAAACGCAATTACCCCCTTAAGCTCTGTTCATACTCGTCCTCAAGAACAAGATCAATTTTAGTCATTTATTGTGAAAATGTGCAGTATTCACAGAATCTTTTTGTTTAATATCAAAATTTTTTCATATAAGCTTGACCTGATGCATAATTTCTTCATGTGAAAAATTGGGTCATTTGGTCAGGTAGTTTTCTTGCTTTTGCTTGAACCGGGCTTTTCGTGTTTCTTATTATTGACTTTGATTGATTTTCCAGCATTAGTGTTCTCAAACTAGCTATTAAAGTGCCGTAAACGTTGATGTATGTAATTTACCAAGGTGTCAAATGTCAAGGTACCAAGCTCAAGTGTTTATCAAACCAAAAATAGGAATTCATTTACAGATTACTTTAAGATCCCCGGACTAGCATGAGCTAGATAAACGCGTAATGACTTTTAAATGTATATATTGTTTCAGTTAAATATTGCTGAAAACATGGAAACACCAATGGCTGCTGTTCTGAATCTGACTAAAGTGGTTCCCATGGAAACAGAAACAGTCGATCAGCATGGTCGGGATGCAGACCGCAAAAATCAAATAAAGGTTCATCTTTTTTTTTATTTCTAGTAATGTTACAAAACTAATCTTCAGGCTGAGGCTACTGAATGTAGATCCTTTTATTAATAGTAGGCTAGGGCTCGGCGCTCTCGAGCCTACCCTGATTATGCTATTCTAATTTTCGTGATGGCATAATAACGATATTAACTTTGGAACGACATATCTTTGAAACTTGATTTTTCACAGCTGTAAATGTAATCAATGGCTGTTAAAAATTTCTCATGTGCAGTTGAGTATTACCAAGAGTACATAATAGCTTCTCACTCTATATAGAAGAAGAGTGAGACACTCTCCAGCCTGCCTGTGTTCTAGCACAGGCAGATGCGCTGGTCGTTTTCAGGCTACATGTTGACATTCTATGCAACATGTGACTGGCCAATCAGCGCGTAGATTCCCTGCGTAACACACTTTAGTATATAATCGCTGATGCGTTGATAAGCATTAAGATAAGGATAAAAGCTTAATAACTCATAATTTATTCATACTCTGCTTGCAAAAACATTAAAAAAGGTTTGTAAATACCTCTAGGGATATTTTGGCAAACTTTCAGCGAAATTGATTGAGAAACTTTTGAGATAAAAACTTTTCTGATTTTCTTCAAAGTTTCTCAATCAATTTCGCTGAAAGTTTGCCAAAATATCCCCAAAGGTATTTGCAAACCTTTTTTAATGTTTTTACAAGCAGACTATGAATAAATAATGAGTTATTAACCTTTATTCCTATCCCGTTTTATGATTGGAGCACGTGCACAGGCGTCTGCCAATCAGAGAATAGAAGCTCGCTTCTGATTGGCCAGTCACATGTTGGATAGAATGTCAACATGTAGCCTGAAAACGACCAGCGCATCTGCCTGTGCTAGAACACAGGCAGGCCGGAGAGTGTCTCACTCTTCTTCTATATAGAATGAGACGCTATTATGTACTCTTGGTATTACGAAACTGGTTTAGTGTGCAGTATAAGAAGAAGAAGAAGAAGAAAACCTACCATCTAGTCTGTGATGTTCTTTCTAGGGTACCCAACCCCTTGCACGCAGCTAGATGTTACCCTATGCTAGGTCAAAAGAGTCTTGACTCTAACCATCATTGGCGGGTAAATTTAAAAAAAGCGTGCAGTATGATATACCTATTTTGCATTTTGTAATGTTGGCTTAATTTGCAGCATATTATTATCTGAATAAAAAAAGCTGAGCAACAATGTATTGGGTTTTAGTTAATGCAGGGACCATCCCACACTTTGCCGGGAATTCGAACGCTGTTTGAAAATTTTGCCACATCGTGCTTGCAGCCTCGCCAAAAGTAAAATATGTTTGTTTATAATATGTACAATTTATATTGAAACACCGGTGAAACACCGTTTCTACTAGATTACCTATAGCCACCTTCTGGGATCATCTACCTGTGTGAAAAAGCCTACACGGGTTAGGTTATAATCGTTGG
>JASANF010003703.1:0-17247 GCA_030248245.1 Trissonchulus sp. WLG1_4 | reverse complement strand
AAAAGTCAGTATTTAAAATACTTTTAATATTAATAATTTTATTAATATTAAATTAAAAATAATTTGATAATTTTATTTATATTAATATTAAATTAAAAATATTTCAGGAGTTGTATTTATATTAATATTAAATTAAAAATAAATTGAGAATTTTATTTATATTAATATTAAATTAAAAATATTTCAACAATTATATTTATATTAATATTAAATTAAAAATAAATTGGCCATATTAATATTAAAAAGCACTTTATTTTTAATATTCTTTTTAATAACGGCTGGGCATATAAAAGACAAGTATATGCCTGTGCAGAAACTGACACGCTGCATTTATATTAATATTAAAAATGCATTTTTATACAATTTTAATATTATTTTAAATACAGCGTAGCTCGTTTGTTCGCTTTTCAACCCGAAATTTGTCCGTGAAGGCGTAAAGTCACATTTACACGGCTATTATTTTGATGTTAAAGGGCCTATTCCTTTGCCGGATTAACCCGCCGTCTCCAGAAGTACCAGTTGACACACCACATGATGAACTCCCAATTCGGGACTACAGTACGTGACCACTGACACGTTTATTTTAGTCAACTGAACTTTAAAATTTTTTCAGGAAGTGTAGATCTTTGTGTTTAGCGGCCAAATTTTGGATCCACTGCCACATAACAAAACCTGCGCTTCACTCAGCAATGTACATAATATGTGACTTTTTCATCGCAGAAGTAGTATTTTCTTTTTGGCCACATTAAGATTTTCGACTGCGACGTCAGCCGTCAGCCCAGCCTTCTACAGTCAGATACAGTCAATGTTGTAGTTTATTACTAGCCTTCGCCCTTCAAGTATGGTAGGGGCACGGTTGTTGTGTTCATACTATAGGGTGAGGTACATTATGCCTTAGCAATGGCACAAAGTTTTGACATTTAATTTTCTAAATTAAAGTAAAACATCAAGAACACCGATTGCGTGAAGCTGGTCACAGTTGACAGCATGGACTAAAACGGCCCATAAAACTTCAGGATAATAGTTTTAACTTCATCCATTTTTAACTTTTCGACAATGGACAAGCAGCATTCCAGACTTGCAAGCTTCGTATGTAAAATTTTCTAATGGTTTCAGGAGCAAAGATGCATTTCAAAATCTTTTTCGGTGGTGCTTTTTTTGTGAGATGCAGGGAGTATGGTTGTTTTGATAAGACCTATTTTCAATTGATTTGATTTTATGCATCAAAAATCAAAACTATCAAAACTAGTTTTGATTTGATTTGCATCAAAAATCAAAAGAGCCCTAGCACGGAGTCTTTCGGATGGAATTTTTGTATTTGGAACCTCTTCAACTTCTATTCAAAATTAACTGTTTAAGTCTCACCCCCCCCCCCCCCCCCCCCGAATTTTCCTACTGACACCCGCACTGCATCCCCTGATGGAGTTTTACTGTTCACTATGGGCCTTTTCCTTTACCGTATTAAACGGACTGGTCTTATTTTAGTCCGAGGTTTAGGATAGGCAAATCGGGTTTAAATGGACTAAACGAGTTAAAATAAGTCAGCGAATTACTTTTAGTCTGACCCCATTCCAAAATTACCACTGGACTAAACGGATTTAACATACCCGCTTAACATTAGCGTGCACAGTTAAATCCGTTTAGTACGATTAAAAACAGCGTGATAAAATTTAAGTCCGTTTAATGGAGGCTTTGGAGTAGCATTTTTCAGCATAATTTTTAAACCGTTTAGTCAGACTAAAATTAACCCTTTAATCCCTTTAAGCCCTAGGATTCTTTTGTGCCGTAAATGTAGGGTTCTCCAGGGGGTAGCCGGGAAGGGGAGAATGGGGAGACTCACCCCCCCCCAAATATTTTTCGATTTTTCGACTGAAATATTACACAAGGGTTCCCCCTTCCCCTGTCACGGATAAAAGTGTCCCCCCAAAAATTTGTCCCCCCGGACACTTTCATTTAAATAAAAGTGTCCCCCCGGACACTTTTATCTGGATAATAGTGTCTCCCCAGACACATTTATCTGGATAAAAGTGTCCGGGAGTGGGGCACATTTATCCAAAAGGGACACTTTTATCTAGATAAAGGTGTCCAGGTGGACAAATTTTAGGGGGCACACTTTTATCCGTGACACCCCCGTTGGTTTTTATGGTCCGGTCTCCAATTGACCAAATTTGGCCTAAAAATCAAAATTGTGTAAAAAAATCCTTAACTTTTTTTCTGGGGGCTACCGCCCCCAGACCCATGCAACTTTGTGAATCAATGTTCCTTGCTTTTAAGTTTCATTACAGCGTGTGCATGAGTGACTAACCTTGTCGGTGTCGTTGCCCTAAGGAGCTGTCCATATGTGGCACTTGGTCCAGTACTGGGATACGTAACACAAAGAACTGAACTTCCAGGAAGAACTCTGTGATTTTTAAATAGTTGACTAGAGTTCCAAAGTGTCTAGCCAAGTTTTATGGCCCAGATTGAGTATTTATTACGTGGTGTGCCAAATCTTTCCTCCGTGGCAGAACATGCAGCTTAGGGACAGTTTTTTGAGAACAAGGACAAATCATAACGACAGAACGACAAAAACGCAGGTACCACAAAGACATCGCACCTGTAAAGTGGAACAGGACATGTGATGGAACTGTTATAGTGTTGAGCGACAAAAGGGCGAAGGCCGAAGGCAGGTTGAATCTTAAGGGTGAAAAGAGTGTCTCGAGAACGTTATAGCGTTACTGAAGTATACTGTTTATGACGACGGTGCACATTATTGCATTTGCTTGTAATATCTGTGTTTTTAGCACTAGCTATGTAAAACCAATATTTTTGGAAATATTAATATTAAAATTAATATTAATATTAAAAATCGAAAATTTTCGTATTTATATTAATATTAAATTAAAAATAAATTGAAAAATTTATTTATATTAATATTAAATTAAAAATATTTTAGGAATCGCATTTATATTAATATTAAATTAAAAATAAATTGAAAACTTTATTTATATTAATATTAAATTAAAAATATTTTACGAATTGTATTTATATTAATATTAATATTAAAAAAAAATTCCATTAATAAAATAACGGTAGCGACAAGTTCGTGCTGCTATGGTTGATTTTAAAATTTGAAAATGGCGCAGCAAAATAAACTTCTGAGAACATCGGCATCGAAATTCGTATTTTTAGGTTCTTTGTTTTCCAAACTCATTCAAAAATATCAAAGTTTAATATTTTTAAATACAAAAAAGTAAAATATAGGATTTAAAATAAAGTGTAGAAGAACTAAAAAGTACTAAGAATAATAAATATGCATGAAATTACATTACTATATGATTTAAAATAAACGTAGAAAAATCCAACGCGCTTCGAAGCGCTTCGAAAGTTGAAATGAATTCAACTCAGGCTGCTTCGAAGCGCGTCGAAGCAAAGCGCGGCGTGGCATTGAAAAGCGTGGGAACGCTTTGGACGTTTTGAGACAAAGCCAGGCCTCGCTTCGAAGCCAAGCTTGGCTTTGCTTTGAAGCGCTTCGAAGCGTTCCAAAGCGTTCCCACGCTTTCCAATGCCAGGCCTCGCTTTGCTTTGAAGCGCTTTGAAACGCTTCGAGATTTTTGTGAAGTATAGCAGGGGCTTTAGTCTAAAGCTGATGACTTAAGCCCCTGCTATACTTCACAAAAAAAATCTCGAAGCGCGTCGAAGCGCTTCAAAGCAAAGCGCGGCCTGGCATTGGAAAGCGTGGGAACCCTTTGGAACGCTTCGAAGCGCTTCAAAGCAAAGCCAAGCTTGGCTTCGAAGCGAGGCCTGACTTTGTTTCAAAGCGTTCCAAGCGTTCCCATGCTTTCCAACGCCAAGCTTCGCTTTGCTTCGACGCGCTTCGAAGCAGCCTCAGTGGAATTCAATTCAACTTTTGAAGCGCTTCGAAGCGCGTTGGAATTTTCTGAGATTATTTGAAATCATATAGTAATGTTATTTCATGCATATTTTTTATTCTTAATACTTTTTTGTTCTTCTACACTTTATTTTCAATTTTATATTTGCTTTTTGTTTTTCAAAATATTAAACTTTTACATTTTTAAATGAGTTTGGAAAACGAAGAACCTGAAAATACAGGTTGGATGTAGATGTTTTCAGAAGTTTCTTTTGCTGCGCCAGTTTCAGTTTAACTATAGCAGCCCCTACTTGTTGCGCGCTGACTTTTTGGCGCGAAAGTATAGCCACATTTGTATTTTCAAAGCGCGGCGTCGCTTAAAGCGCAGCTTTGCTTTGAAGCCAAGCTCGGTTTGAAAAAAAAGCGATGCTGGGCTTCGCCGCTTCAAAACGACGCCAGCTTTGACTTCAATTCAAAGTGCGTCGAAGCCAAGCTTGGCTTTGCGTTGAGGCGCTTCAAAGCAAAGCCGAGCTTTGGGAAGTATAGCTCCGGCTTTATATTGACTCATTTAACAAGTATGATATGCAAATAACTTCAGAGTTCAGACAGAATTCGCTCCAGTCTATTTAATCCGGTAGAGGAATAAGCCTAAATGAAAAATTTTTTAGCTTATGTATAACTTTTGAAAAAATTGTTTTGAGCATCAACAGTTGTACCAAATTTTATGTATTACATTTGGCATATTTTAAGATGACTCCTTGAAAGTTTAATAAGTACTTCCATTTTCCAGCCTGCTAATTTAAGTTTAAAAAAATAACTTATTTTTGTTATTCGCTAATCCTGCCTTTGCTAATGTCCTTAGCTTATGTAAGTCACAATAATAAGTATGATCATAATTTTCGGATTATGATTTGGCGACAGGCAATGAGGCATACATCCACTTGCAAAAAACAGTAAAATAAGACAGACAAAATTATTCATTATGTCATCTAGCTCTGACTGATCTAAACACTTTCTTGATGCCTACATCACAAACAGACAAGAATGACATTTTATTGGCTAGGATACCAGAAGTGACAGTTTAGCAACCGTATGAATAGAAAATGAGATGTCAAATACGGTTTGAGCCCGATCCCGCCACAAGGCAGTGACTAAGTCCGATGACCTACATTTGTTCCTACTAGAGTATGAAAATTTGTTATACAGTTTTGCTCCTATAACATAAAACTTGTACGGTATGAAATGTACTGCCTGCCTAGTACATACCTATGATTTGTGTGTAAACCTGCACTAACGCTTTCCTTTGTTACTGAAAAACGGCTAAAAACGGCTCCTCATTAGTAATTGAACACTAAATTTACTTTCTAATGATGGAAACTTTAGAACTATACCTTATGGTATGAATTTGATATGAAAGTAGTTAAATACCTGATTCACTTGAGCAATTTTCAAAATAAAGTTATGCACATTTAATTGTTTTGTTTCTTTCAGAAGCTCGCATCACGGCCCGATTCCCGGCAAGCTCCAGCCCGATCGCCCATGCCTGCCTCAGCCAACGGGCCGGGCTATGGGCCTAAGCTGACGGGCTGGGAAACGGGCCTGACCTTGCAGGAATAATACGCTTATACAAAGAAACTGAGTCTTGTATTTTTCAGTCTATAAGCTCAAAAATGAGCGATTTAAAGCCAGTACTACCAAAAAATTGCATCTAATCTAAAAATATAGCAAGATTTGCTATTCACGAATCACGATACCCTGGTTAAGGTAGCGCTCAGCAACAAAACTCATGTTTGGCGCTCAGCTCATGCAATAAAAAGCAATACCACTTTAATTGTACATCAAAGAGACATCAAAAAACCTATTTACAATACAATTCAGCACGTCAATGTGAATGTGTCAAATTTTATGACCATGTCGAATTTCCTATTCACACTAGTTTTGTTTTTGACCTAGCTCATCAAATTTTCACCCGATTTTGACGATCTTGGTATCGATAGAAAGATCTTTAAAAAATCTAGACGTGATGGATCTTTGATTTTTGATTTCTATTTTTGATTTTGCAAAAAATCGATTTTTCAAAAATCAGTTGTTTTCGAGCGACTACAAAACGTGCTGCGAGCCAAAATTTGAAAATCGATAAACTTTCACGTCTGCATTTATATTCTATCTTTCATTGTGCAAATTTTCAACTCGATCGCAATCGGCAGCTGGGACCCAAGTCCAAAAAAGTAGTCGATTTCGCTATGCAAAGATGTCAGGTTTGCCCACACGTTTCACTTTTTTAAAAATGAGACCTTCCCTAGGACTGCATATTTCCGTTGAAAAAGTTACCAAAAGCCATACTCAATTTTTTAAGAAATTAAATCAAAAATTTGACATTTTCGAAGATTTATCAGCTTTTTAGGTTTTTCATTTTTGATTTGCTATTTTCATGGCTAAATAACTCAGCAAAGCTTTAACGTATTCGTATGTTTAATCAATTTAAAGCTAAGAAACCGCATATTTTAGTAATAAAAGTAATCGTTTTATATTGAAACAAAAATTTTTATGCTACGGCTACAAAAATGTCCAAAAAATTCAAAGAAAATTTTTTTATCACAATATGCACATCAAATCAAAGCTCATTCATTCTGAACAACTTTCCTTTAAGACATTATGGTCAGAAATGTCGCGGAAAAAAATTGAACGCCAAAGTCGGTTCCCCTGAGCGCCACCTTAAGGTGGCGCTCCGAATAACTTCTATATGTTTATTATCTTATAAGTCGACGTAGGTTCTAGCTAGAACGAATTTCGTTTAAATATATTGAAGCCTGTTACAAAGCTCTGTTTCTGAGTAAGTTTCACGTGCCTGCTGCCTTGTTCTGATTTTTTATCACCGATTGGAAATTTTATATTCGCTAAATGCGCATAATTTTTCAAACGGCATAACTGAGCGAAACTTTGTTCAAATTTTACATGTCTATAGCTTAAACTGTAGGTAATTATGTTGCCAAGGTGTATCTTTTCTTATAATTTTAATCCAATTGTTTTGGCTCAAAATACACTAGTTTTTCTAAAATTGGTCAACTTGAAATCGCTGCAGAATTTCACCAAAAACAGAAATCAACATTTTCGAAGAAGGTACACCTGAATCTACTTATTTTCAAACTTTAAGTCAAATTTCACAATGAAAAACGACATGGAGGAGAGCTTCAAAGCTTCAAGAAACGATTCAAAAAAGGCTATTGCCGATCAGAAAAATCTGAGGTTTGCCCACACAAACGACAGTGTCAAAAAATAGAGCGTATTTTTAATGCAAATAACCATTGAGAAAAGTTGGAGAAGCCAAAAAGTAGCTAACGAAAAATTAGCTTGAAAAATAGTGCATTTTTGTCAATATCGCTCAACGTAATTTGAAATTTTTTTTACAAATGTTTGCCTGCACAAACGACTTTTTAAAAAGTTGCAGTCACCTATTATCTGCGGAAAACCGTTATCAAAAGTAACAAAAGCCATATACAATTTTTCAGAAAATCGATTTGAAGATTTTGCCATATCAAAATTCAGGTCAAAAATTAATTTCAACAAAACTACATGTTATGTATATCAAACGAAAACTAATTCACTGCTGAACAACCTTTCTTCAAGAATAAAGACCTGAAAACGTGACTGAAAACTTTTACTGCCCAAAGTCAGTTATTCGGAGCGCCACCTTAAGAGGGCTCCAACTTGGCTACAAATTTGCAAAAGTCCTAACGTTGTCAAAGCTAATTGCCAAAAGCAAAATTTGCCAAAGTCAAATTTTTTTCAGTAAAATTTTTTGCGCAAGAGCATTGCGTTATTCAGTTTGGTGATATATGAAAATGAAGCCTTCAGATGATTATCAATTTCTTCATCTATGGAGTAGAACCATGACCTTTTTTGATTCATCTGGGGCCTTATCCAAAATTGGATTTAACGAATTAGATTTAAATTAATTTTGCTAATAACGCAGCACAAAATAAAATTAGCCGGCTAAAATTTTGCCCCACATGGCTCACATACAGTACCTCGGTGTGTGCCAAGTTTCAATAAATTACGTTCAACTGACGCTGCGTTATTGACGAAATAATGTTAAATCTAATCCGATAAGTCCAATTTTGGATAAGACCCCTGGTTCCTTTATTCTTCACAAGTCTCATATTATGCACTTACAGATGAAAGAAATATCTTTGCAGCAAAAGATACCATATTATTTTTTAATCGACATCAAACGTGATGGTATGAAATGTAAATTACATACCAGCAGATCTGTAGTGAAGCTAGGCATATAAATGATTTAAGAGAGTGTGCTAAGTGCTTTGGTAAGCTCTATTTGAGTTATTTTGGTCGCTAAGCTTGACTATTATTATATAATAACAACTATTCCGCTATTATTCACACCCCATCATCTATCTCAACCAACCCAACCTAATAACTGCAAAAATGAGTGCACAAAAATAATGATCATGATTTTCATCAATACATATATGTATATAACGAAATCATGGCAGCTAGTGGGGGTCCCCGAAAAACCGCGCAAAAAGGTAAAAATACCGGTAAAATATTGTAGCCTCAAGGCATAGTGGAAAGAGTGTGATACTCCTACATATTATGGACTATTGGTTTGACGGTTAAGACTAAATTTATTTGATTACTAAAACAATTTATTACTAAGATAAGATTAAGCACCTGTATCTGCGTTAAGATTAGCCTCTGATGCACTGAGCTTCATGCCCTTACGTTGGTCTAGGTTATTTATTTTGATGACGGTTAGACTTGTTATAATGTTGTAATGTGCATGTAATTATAAAATGATTTTAAGTGTTGTTCGTCAAATTCTAATATATATCCCTATGCAGAGAGCTTAGCAACGGAACACAGTTTGAAAAAAATAACAATAATAATAGCAAACAGCGATTTTGTGCAAAATTTGTAGGCTGTTTTATCGCTTTTCAAAAATTTGTCATGGTGCCAAGGAAGATGATGTAATATTGTCTATTGGCTCAAATTTGTTCAAAATAATTTAATGGAACCGTGTAGGTGTAAATATATACCTACCTAATTAACAAGTTTGTCTTGCGAGTAGGTATAAAATGTTTGTGATTTTCGGGTTTTTATTCGTCTGTGACTTGTAGGTAAATTGACAAAGCTGAACCTCATAAATCAAGGAAATGTCAAAATAAACTATGAGACGAGAAACAGTGTAAAAACCTGCTGTACAACAAGGAAAAAGCTATACAAAGTGTAACAAAAGCTTTTCCTGCCTAAGCTTTCCTAATTACAGGCTCTGATTTCCTGTAACTTTCAGGGTTGATATTCTCATATTGAAATCATGTTTGGTTTGCTTTAGGCTCCACTGGTGGTTGACTGAGTTTAAGTTGGATTAAGATTGTTTGTTTTTCAAAAAAAACTAAAAATCTACAATGAGTTACTCAAGAAAATGTATGTAATGTGCAAAATCTACTTCTGATAAAAAAATATATGCTTGCTTTCACTAAAAAAGTCTGCCTGGGAACAAAAACATCGCATAGCAGAAGTAATTTTAATTTATTTGCGACAATACTAGCTGCTACAGTGAAATTTGAGCTTCTCCGTTCGTGTATTTTGTAAACAAACTTTAAGCCTAGGTCGGATCTAGTGATAGGATATTAACGCTATCAGGAATTAGATTAAAACAATAAGGCTTGGTTCATACATGTGCTTTTTATACAACCTGAAGACGCATACGATAAATATGTCCAAATATGTGCCTACATACTATACGTGTACATACACAACGTCTACCTCACGTAGCATAGACGGAATAAGAAGCGGAATAACTTTTCTGACAACTACCATATTCATGAGTTGAAAAATGCATAAAAACTGACATACTGGTTGGAAAACTAACTCAAAACATTAACGAAAGCAAAATTGAACTAGGGCTTTCACATGTTAAGTATTTTGTATTATTTGGATTAACTTTAGCGTATCCTGTGCAAGATGTCAATGCTCCTGAATGACCAAAGCTTAGATATTGCCAGAATTTCACATAATGTGATTAAAAGTAGTCGCAGATTAACGTAGATCAGAAAACATGTACTAAAGGCTGACCAAAACTGAACCCTGAGACAAATTGGTGGCGTAACTTTTCTGACTAGTCACTTTGCTCTTGGTCTTGCCACTCGTTCTTTTTGTAATAAAATCGCGTGATTGTTTTTGTCTCAGGGTCCGCCATTTTTTGGTCAGACATTAGTAAATATCTATTTCTATGGCACATTAACCGTTTTCTTAACGACACTAATAACGACATCAGCGCAATATTGACGATATCATAATTATGTTCCACTGACAAGGGCTGGTATCCACAATGTCTTAGGCGTAAAATGTTCTTTCTGAATAAAATAGAACATTAGTTAATGACATGTGAAACTTATGTGACCACGTGTCTGATTTAGACTGGATCTAACTTAAAGTTACACACCTTCTGAGAATACCAACCAATTTTTGTGCTCATTTATATAAAAATCAACTCTGACGAACTCAAACTCCATCATTATATGAACCACCTACTCAGCTAAAATTATTTTTTTCGTAGTGTCCTTCACGCATTTTCAGCGCGTACTTATGTATATAATGAATATACTTCGAAGTTTAAGTTAGCTTCTGACAACTCTAATAGGCTACATAGCCTATGCAAGTTCAAGTTGCTTACAGATTTAGTATGTGTGTAGTACCTATTGACATTTGGTCAGAATAATAGCTGGATGCCTGGTGCATTACATAATATGCAGTGGCGATCAGAATTAACTGACCGTTATAACAACGTCGAATAAATGTGACAGGTCCATTGGATATTTGTTTCGCATTGATGAACCGTAACTAAATAGATTTTATCAGCTACCAGCCGAGCGGTTTCTTAACAACACTGATTTTCTATTCCAGTATTGATTCAAAACTTACGGCGGACAGTAACAAACAAGCTAAGTTTTCGGCAAAAGTATTCAGTAAGTATCAAGCATACACTTTTGAGTACATTGGCCAGAGGCCATCGTAAACCTGTTGGGCCAGCGAAACTGTCTTTCTCAATTTACATATTTCCCATCAGTAACTTCTCCTTTTGCAGACAAATAAACTGCAAAATTGGACTCAAAATCCTTCGGCAATTGGAACTTGAAGGCTGCAGATTAAGTTCAGATTAATCACTAAACTTCATTGATTTCTGTTTATTGTTGCGTTATTCTTATTTCTGTTTACCAATGAAATTATATTTACCAAATTTTAGTTTTGCTGCTGCTCAGTTTGGAAGCAGGCAGTAATGTATTGCTCTATGTTTCCAATAGAATTATGATTATTACTTAGTGAAGCATCAGATCTTTATGGAACCGTGTGGTCGAGTGGTCAAGTCGTTAGGTTTGTAAACCTGAGGTGACGTCGTCGATTCCTACTGGATACCTTTTTTCAAACTTTTATATATATTTTCAAATTACTTTCTCAGCAACCGCAAAAACAGCAACTAACTGAACTGAATATTTATTAACAGGCATTTTCTTGTGACAGATGCAAAGCAACGGTAGAAGACGTGTAAAACACATTCCGCACACTAACATTTTAACGCTAAACTGTGTTAAGGTACCAGAATCAAAATTAACAAGTGGGCCCCTAAAAGGGGCAAATTCCGGCACAGAGGCACAAATTTCTGTAAACGTAAAGTATTGTGATTAGGTTAAACAGCCAGTATACCAGTAAGTAAGTGAAATTTCCATACAGAAGGTAGGTTTATTATGTAGATAGTGGTTGGTATATACTGTTGCATACAGCATAGACGGTGCTACATATGCAGTACGCAGCTGCATTGTCTAACTAGTAACTACCTATGACGCTGCAGTCAGCGTCGCTGACTGCAGTCATCTTGTAAGCAACACTAAGCATAGGTACACTACCCTACATTTCACTTGTGAAATGAACCGTAGAAGTACTGCACTTCGCGGCAACTACATGTATGTAGTGCGCAATGCGCAACACAAATATATGTCGAACTGTACACATGAAATGTTGATTTATACTTAGTCGTACAGCCGGCAAGATTACGAATCATTCACATCACGTGCCGAACTTATACTTGTTAGTCACGTTATTATTTCGTAATTTTGCAGGTGAACGGACATACCTACCGTCCGCAGATTTTCTGTATTCAAACGAGATAGTTTATGTATGAAATTTTCTACATGGTTGTCGTGTATACTTTGGTGAAAGTTACATTGATTGATCAATTTTTACGTGTCAAAAAGACTGGTGAAATAATAAATTTGTCAAAATTAAGTAAAATTAGTTTGATCAACACCTAAAAATTACTCTATAGTGTGTCATGGGTAGACCCTTATACTCCAAAAAGAGGCACTGAGAAACATTTTGCGGATTGGTTGACCGATCCTCTTTTGAAGGACTCATCGACACGCCAGCCGCAAAAGTCAGCATTACATAACGGCTCTTCAGCGTTCCTTTGCCACCGCTTGACATCTTCGCCTGAGTGGTAGACATTGCCGCTGAACCATAGGTATTGCTCTGACTGGCAGACAGGAATTTTTCAAACCTAATTTGCATGTTACTTGATTGAAGCACCGCCTATGCAATATGATTGGATTTATTGTATTATACATAACTTTATCAATAAAATTATTGGCTACCCTGTTATGACTAATTTGCATATCAGCAAGATTGGCCGGCCAATTTGGTGCATGTCAATCAAACGTCAGACAAACAAAAACTTGCAGGGGGGGCGAAGCTAAAGAGAAAAACTATTTGAAAACAATAGAATGTTTACGTAATCAGAAGAAAAGTAAGTTTAACTTAAGTACCTAAGTTACTTAACCGCGAATTTAAAACTTTATTTCAGAATGAACACGTTTTTGCCGTTAACAGCCCCCATTGGCAGAAAAAAAAAGACTGCCATATACTAGGCCTATAAGTATAGGCTAGGTGGTGGCTCGTAGCACCAAGTATGTACTCTTGGTGCTACGAAATGATTACAAATATTCCGCCTCTAGGCGGAATAAAAACCTGTTGGGCTGTGGCCCAACAGGAACAAGTTTAATTTCAAGTCTGGGATTAAGCTGAGTTCCAGCAAGAGTACATAATAGGAAGAGTATGACACTCTTCCTATTATGCCTACGGGCGTGCGTCCAATGCGCAGCGCGAAATAGCCCGTTTATGTACGGTTTTGAGGGGGGGGGTACCCCCCCCTCAACTGAAGACCCCGTACTCAACTGAGGGGGGGGTACCCTCTACTCAGTTCGATACCCCGTGCTCAACTGAGGGGGGGGGTACCCCCCCCCCTCATTTCAAGACACTGACAAAGTCTTTGCGCGACCCCCCCCCCCTCAGTTCAGTACCCCGTCTTCAGTTGAGGGGGGGGGTATCCCCCCTCATTTCAGCACATCAACAAAAGTCCTTGTCAGTGTCTTGAAATGAGGGGGGGTACCCCCCCCCTCAACTGAAGACGAAGTACTGAGTTGAGGGGGGGTACCCCCCCCCTCAGTTGAGCACGGGGTATCGAACTGAGTAGGGGGTATCCCCCCCCTCAGTTGAGTACGGGGTCTTCAGTTGAAAGGGGGGTACCCCCCCCCCTCAAAACCGTACATAAACGGGCTATTTCGCGCTGCGCATTGGACGCACGCCCGTAGGCATAATAGGAAAAGTGTCATACTCTTCCTATTATGTACTCTTGGTTCCAGTTATCCTGATTTAATTAAACCGATTGATACAAAATTTACGGTGGCAAATAAGTTTAACATAAAAGTCTAAGCTTAAGTAACTTTCTGTTAAATCTCACCTATATGACAGCTAAGCCTCTTTTAAGCACAAACTTTACTATGTATGTTCATTGCCACCGTCTTCCAGCGCACTTAAACCAATTAATGGAATTTAGCCTGAGCTAAATTGGCTACCCGATTCTCAGCTAAACCGATTCAGTGCAGTCCACCGTTAGTGTACCAAGTTCGCAACAACATAGTTTCAGTGCAACAATAACAACAACATATTTTTACCATGAGTCAAGACGGAGGACATTTTCTTTTGTCATTCTTAAGATAATCCATCATTGCTGTTATTGTTATTTTGTCTAACCAAATGTAAGAAGAGAGCTGTTCAGAATGACCAGTAAGACAATCATTTACCTACGAAGCTCCTTGATGGAAGGGAAAATACATCAATTTTCAAAATTGCGTCAGCCTTGTGCAGTATATCGCGTAATAATTCTAGCGTTGGACTAAAACTATACAAGTGATACAGCTACGCTTTTTTTCAGTTGATATTTCTTTCGTTTTCTTTTTCGTTTTCGTTTTCCTTTCGTTTTCCTTCAAATTCTTACTTTTTTCGTTTTCGTTTTCTGTAGCTGTCAGTTTTTGACAGCTTGCCCAGCATGCCTTTTGGAGCCGACAAAGATTCTAGTAGCAGCTGAGGTCAAGCACAAGTGCACTCCAAAAGTTTTTCAAAGAGGGTGCCGTCAAATAGGCGTTAAATATTTATTAAATGATGAGTTGCTTTTTAGTGTCACTTATACATTGTTCAAAATTTTTTTCTGTTAAGTCGACTTTACAGATTTTATAAATTACGTCAATTTTTAAGTTTTCTGGTTCGAAATTTAAATTTGCAACTCTTACTTTTTGTACTAATATAAATACTTACAGTGCAAAGTTCCTTTCAGAGTGCAAAGTTATTGTATCAATTTGTGCTAATTTATTCATTTTATTTTATTTCAATGTACGGTTAATTTTGCAAATCACTATATATACTAGTCTTATAGTCATATACTAGTCATAAGTCTACTTATGAGTGACATCCCCCACCACGTAAATATTTGAATAAACAAGCAGCATGCCTTCACTTGTCTACTGCTCGTCAAAGTTTTCAAAATTTGTTGCGCAAGCCGAAAAAGTTGGCTTTGCTTCAATTCACTTTCGTTTTCGTTTTCTTTTTCGTTTTCGTTTCGTTTTCTTTCATTTTAGTGTCAACTGGAAAAAAAGCGTAGCTGTACTATACTAAGCTTGACACTTTACATACAGAAAAGTCGAAAAAATATACAACGAAATTTCCCTAGCAAATTAGCCGTGATATTATACAGCGTCATGATAAGCAGCCGTGATGGTGTACAACTGTCCTGATATAAAGCTTCTCTAAAGTAGGAAACATTCACCATATCGATCGAACAAATCAAAGAGTCAGCAATGTTTTGGTCATACTTTAGTAAAAATGTGATTGCTATAGAAAATGAATATGAAGCGGTTACTTTGGCCTTAAACACTACTCAGCTAGTTAGTGACTCTCAGCCGTAGGAAACTAACCCAAAACATCTCCAGGGTAAAGCGACGAATTAGATTTCGTAATTATGTCCCCGTCAGTTTGAAGAATGCTATGTAAACCACGCATATTACTTAGTTGAGTTTGGTCGTACTACGCAATGGAAACCTTTTTCTGATGTATTACCCTCAAAACAATTTCTGACGTACCTTCCTACAGGTGGGTTACGAGTTACGACAAATGATTGCCGTAGTATTGCCCCAAGAGTAGCTATTGGCATAATATGAAATATATGTAGGTAGTGCAAACAAACAATTTCTTCTGTGTTATGGCATCTGTATGTAATTTCATTATTGTGCTTAAACCTTTCTTTCCCAAATTGCACTAAGTCCAAGCTTTGGCGGGGATTTGATGCGCAGCCACAGACTGGGCGTGCATTCCAGTGACAACTTTGTGGCAGAACTGTTACGCCAGACCACTCGGCCGTCGGCCACCAGCTCTCTTCACTCGACTACCTAAGGCATTCTCGTGAAGTAATTGACTCGGTGAAACATCAGGCCGACATGTTTCACTAGTGTGACATAGTGCAATTACATAGTAGTTTTTAAGCCACTGTGGGAAAGAAAGGGTTAAAAAGCTTCAAAAATCTTGTGCGTTCCAAAAATCACTGTTTTTGTTTTCTAATAGTCATTTTTTTGCATTCTTTTAGTGGGTGGGTAACAGACCAAACAAGTTCAACAGCTGCAGATTTTTGTCCGACCAAACCAAATCCTAATCATCGTTTGAAATTGAAATGAAACATCATGCACGTTTAAAATTACCGTTTATAATCCGTTTAGTAAGACTAGAAAGTGAAGCATGCAAAGCTCGTTCAGTCCAAAAGTTTTAATAATGAGAGTTTTAAGCTCATATAGCTTTCGACTTTCATCAATTAATTAAATCAAATTAAATTAAGCATAATTGAAGCATGATTTTTAAACCCTTCAGTCTGTTAAACCCAGTCAGACATACACAAGTTTGAGCCAGATTTCGAAATGGCAACAAGAAAACTTGATATTATCTACCTACCTACATGGTATTATCTTCAAATCGTAGGATGCGTAATGGTTATCAACTGTAATGAGACCAAATGATGAAAGCTGTCAGTGTAATTTAGTGAACCACTAGAGCATGAGACGACGACTTACGGTTGCTAAACTTAAACGTTTTAAGATTTGAAGACAAATTTATAGCAGCCTAGTTCTTGATGCAAATGTTGTTCAAAGCCCTAGACTCTTGGCGGTTTATAAAAAGAAAACTTTTGGAGCCTCTCCACTTCAGACAAAACTCAGCATTATAAACCATGATTTAGCCGATGCTAAATATTTTTTATTGCTGCCAACTTGAGTCATCATTTGTGGCTTTTCTGATTCAATTTAGCCTAGAGTATACTCATCGCGCTCTTGAAGAATTGAACGTGACGGTAAAACGACTTAAGGTGGTAGTGTCGCCAAAGCAGTTTTGCTCATAGGCTGCAAAATGAAAACTTTTTGCTTTGAAATTGTACATTCACTTAGAAACTAGTGAAATGCCATATGGTGTCAAATAAATACTGCCAGTCACTAGACTACCAATATCTACCAATATTTTTAACCAATCACCATTTGTGAGCCAGACATCACACAATAGAGACATAAAAGTTCAAAAAATCAAGCCAGATATCAGATTGGCCAGCTGGTGAAGTACATGTAATGTTTTAACGCACAATTTTTTTGCCACAAATAAGAAAATGAAAAATAAAGGTTCGTTTTTCTTTTGATTTCAAAATAAGTGTTTAAATTTTTCAGAATTTATCATAATTGCTGTGAGTACTTTGCAGGTTACGCACAGTTTCACAGTTCCAACAGCCATTACTCCACAACCACTCAAGCAATTTGCACTAAATTTTGTGTGCATAAACTAGAGTATATGTGCTTTTACTTTGACTTTTAACGAATCTAAACAAAAAGTTTTTTAATTGTGATGATATTATCGAATGTGAATAGGTTTTCAAAACGTCATTTTTCCGACTTTGCGACTTCACTGCTAACTGTATGCTGCATCGATTTTTCTGAAACTTGACAAAACTAATTTTCCTTGAA
>JASANF010003702.1:0-35197 GCA_030248245.1 Trissonchulus sp. WLG1_4 | reverse complement strand
AATTGATCGTTAATATAGATATCAACAATAACTAGAATTATAAAACCTAGCAAAAACTGTATGCAGATTTATGTACGTTGGGAAGCCAATTTTTTCAATTTTAATGCAAATTTTGGTTGGTTTGACTAACACGTTATGATGGAAATTCAGTTTTTTTTTCATAAAAGCTGGAATGCTGAAAATGTTATATGAACATTTGCGTAAGCTTTTGATATAACTTTTTTGCAATTCCCTACTAGTCGAAACCTGTCGCTCAAAAAGTCGCACCTGTCAAAAAGTTGCGCTCGGGTTTCTAAGCCTGTCCAAAGCAACTATCCTTGCCTGATCAAAAAGAAATCCTGGATTTTCTCAGCAATATTAATTTTTTATATCAGAAAGTCTGACAAAAAAAGTTGCACAACTTGAGAAAACGAAACTGTAATTTCGTTACGAAAATAATAGATGTTGACTATCAAGAGTACAGCAAGTGGTCGTAAAAGTCATGCCAAGGGGCGCAGCTTTTTTTAAACTTTTTTGTAAGCTTTTTTTACTTTAGGTTAAAAAAGATGAGAACTGAGAAAAAGTTTCTTACATGCGAATATATTATTTTAATGTTTTTACAAGATTGTGAATAATTTAAGGTATTTTGCACCGTTCCAACTTAGATGCTACTCTTGAATGAATGAATGTATAGTCTTATAGCTTTAATGGTAAGCTTTGATTTATAGTAGAACTATATACATTATCATAAGCTAGCTCTTTTCAGGAAAATAACATAATTTTTTAAGAATGCATATAGCTAGAAAATCAAACTTCAAAAGCTAAATGCAGCAATTTCTTTCAGTGCTAATTTGATGTTTATATGTTTAATCACACTAATAGGTTTGATGGATAAAAGTTTTCAAAGTACGGCGTAACTTGCAGTAAGACGTGTGTGATAAAAGTTAGTGTTTTATCAAGTTTTTAACGCTCCACTGAACTACATAATAAGGTGGTACGTTTCTAAGTCTTGGATAATTTTTGCTATTTTGAAATTTCAGCCGTTTCTGTGCGTACTGCTAATTTATTGGAATTATGATATTATTTTATGTATTTATATATAATTAGTATATGTCTACATTACGAAAGACTTTTTATAACTCATATTTCTAATAAAAAATGTCCTTAAAAAGCTTTGTTTAACATAACATTGTTAAGTTTATACTGTGTGCCTTGTGGCCTCAGGTAGATTGCCTAGGTCCGAGACAGGTAGGGACACCGTCGCTCACTAAGCCTAAAACTGCTGCATACTTAAACCTAACTTGAAATCCTACGCTACCTGACTAAAACACGAGCAAAACCGATAAAAAGCGTGCAGAAATATATTTATTGAACAAAACGAAGCATTTGGTGTAGATGCAGAGCAGAGGGGAACAATAAATTTAACAGGCCACAGCCGAGAAAAATGCAACACACGGTCGCTAAAATTAGTTACCAAATCATACCACCTTTGAGCCAAACCACTCACATCAATTTTCCAAAATGTTAATACAATGACAGTTTGTTTACATAAATGTTTCTTTAGACATACTTTTACTGTTAACAACGCTGTATGCTCACTAATCGCATTTGTTAGACATACTTCACAACAGAACATAACATGAACCTGTCATATAAGAAAAAATGATCTATATATACCTAAGTTTGTTTATTATATTTAGCTAATATGCCATAATTCCAATAATTCTTCCAAAATTTGATCCCTTTAACTCCATATAAATGTTAATCGCTTGTTTTGGGCGATTAACGCACGCTAACTCCAAACTACCAGGAGTACCGTGTCAAGAATGTCCCCCCACGGACTCATTCTATCTCGGTGTACTCATGCTGTTTCTGTGGCTCTTGCTAGTGGTGCTGGGATTACGACACTATCTGATGTGCATTCATGGAGAGACCTTGGAAGAGCAACCGACCTCATCTTTGGCGCATGGCAGCTCACTCGCAACGGCGGGAAGCTATAATCGACGATTGTCGCATATTTCCCACATATAAAACCTGATCCTGTATATAAGGCTCGATTCAAACTTACAGCCGTATGTCCGTTCATCCGGTAGAATTTAGAAGAAATTACCAAACAATCTGGTCTTATACAAAATTAGTGGCCTGAGTATTTTTTGCCTGCTATACAGACATATGGCGGTAAGTATGATTGGCTGGGTCGGCTACTACGAGGCAGAAAAAAGAAATAAACAAACAGGAAAATGGAATACAACAAAAGAAAATGTGCAGCAAAAACAGGATTTAAGCCCCACAAATTAAGCAAAAGATAACAAAGCTAATTTGGTTTTTGTTTGCTATGTATTTTTGTAATAGAAACAGCAAATTATTTGGGAAATAAATATCACCTTATTTCTTATTTCTGCCTGAGGGAACCGGACCATACTACGAGGTGAAATAAGAAATAAGTAACAAAAACTGTATTATTTAAGAAGTAAAGCTTTTTTCACTTCAAAAATAAGAAATAAGTAGGTCGAAAAAAGCGATTGTTATTGCTTGATTTTCCGAAGATTCGTATTTCTTACATATAACCACGTAATACTGTGAGAATTGCTTATTTATTAAGGCCTATTCACACGAGGGCGCATAAGCGGGCGCATTCTATTGTTAACCCTTTCCCGCATACTGTTACATAAGTCTAAAAATTGCACTATCTTACACTAGTGAAACCTGTCGGCTTTATGTTTCACAGAATCGGTTACTTCACGAGGATGCCTTAGGTATCCGAGTGAAGCGAGCCGGTGGCCAAGTGGCTAGGAATGACAGTCCTGCCACAAAGCTGCGCCTGTGACGCAGGCTCCGTCTGTGGTGACGGATCAAAACCCAGCCAATGACTGGACTTAGTGCATTTTTGAAATTTCATGCAGCAAAGGGTTAATAGAATATTCACAGTGCCTGCTGCATTCGTTGACAACAATGCAGCAGGCAGTGTGCGTGTGCGCCCGCTCCATGCTCTATGACACCGCAGTAGTATAGTGCTGTGATCTCAGGGCAGATTGGGTGGGGAGCATTGGGTGGGGAGTGGGTGGGGAGCAAGCGAATTGGGTGGGGAGCATTGGGTGGGGAGCATGCGTGTTGCTAGCCTGTCTGATGCTATTTCAAGGTCATATTACTACCTTATAGCTGTTGTCATGGTAACGACATGGTCTATCTTTCCTCGTGCATGGTAAAAATTTGGTAAGAAAATGGTTAAGTTTTGGTTAATATTGTTTGCTTTATGTGTTAATCATAGGCATAATTTATCGATTTTTGTGGTTTTGCATGGTCATTATTGTGTGTTTTGTGGTAATATTTTGGTAAGTTAATGGTTGTTTTAGATACTAAATTGCACGCATTAATCTAACAATTCAGATTGTTAATGAAAGCTAATTGGGTCAGCGATTGCCGAAAAAATATATTGTCCCTACCGGTGTGACTGGCTTACAGTCAGTCAGAGCTAGCTGGAGACGACGAAAACCGAAGGTGGCGCCGCACCCCAAAACGGGGATAGGTATTTAGGGCCCGACTGAGTTTAGGATTAAAGTTCGCCCTAAAAGTTAGGACCCTGCTTTCAGCCTAGGCTTTTACTCGTTTGGCTTCCATAATTTTACTAATTCTCGAACACTGACGCGTTTAGAATTTAGTAAATTTATTGGAAGCCAATACAATACGAGGAAAAGAGTAAAAACTAGCCTGAAAGAAGGCCCCGTACCATGGCCAAGCTATCCTAACTCTAGTCGGTGTGTGAGGCCTAATACTATCTGTTTACGTGTCGGCGCCACCTCCCGTTTTCGCTCCGTTTTCTCACTAGCTTCCCTAGTCGGACTGTAAGCTAGTTATATCATAGGACAGATATATTTTCGGCATCGCTGACCGACCTAGATTAGCTTTCCTTCTCTAATAAGATTGTTAGATTATGCGCATAGATTTGATAATATTACAGTATTCTGACTAAACACCTTATTACATATTACCCAACAAATATGACCATGCAACCAAAATCGATAATTATGCCTATGATTAAAATAAGCAAATATTACGAAACTAACATTTTCTTACCAATTTTTACCATGCAGAGGAAAGATAGTCCATGTCGTACCATGACAACAGCTATAAGGTAATAATATGACCCTTGAAGAAGCATCAGACAAGTTAGCAACAAGCATCTCCCCACCAATCCCACTCAATTTGCTGTTAATTACTTTATTAATGCCCCCATTAATCTGCCTGGAGATCTCAGCACGATACTACTGCGGTGTCATAGAGCATGGAGCGGGCGTATATGCACACTGCGCTGCATTGTCGCTTGACTAATGCAGCAGGCCTGTGAATATTCTATTAACCTTTGCTGCATGAAATTTCAAAATGCACGAAGTCGTCTTGGCTGGGTTTTTAGATTTGTTACAGATGCAGCTGTGTCCAGGGCGCAGCTCTTTTTGTGGATAGGAGACTGTCATTCTAGCCACTTGGCCCGGCTCCAGCTTCCTCGGATACTGAAGGCATCCTCGTGAGAAATCATCGCCAACATAAGCTGACAGGTTCCTAGTGTAGAGATATGGCAGCTTTACTATGTACACATGCGGGAAAGGGTTAACAATAAATGCGCCGGCTGATGCGCCTTGTGTATAGGGCTGAGAAAGAGCATTCTCCAGTATTATGGTTATATGTAAGAAGACGAGTCTTTGGAAAACTAGCAATACATTGCTTTTTTCTATTGATGATTTCTTATTTTGAAGTGAAAAAGCTTTATTCTTAAATATAAGTTTTTGTCATGATTTCTTATTTCACTCGTATGGTCGGTTCCCTCGGCAGAAATAGAAATAGGTGATATTTATTTCAAATATTTGCTGTTTCTATTAAAAGAATAGCAAAAACATTAGCTTTGTTATCTTTTGCTTATTTGTGGGGCTTAAATCTGTTTTTGCTGCAATTTTCTTTTGTTGTATTCATTTTCTGTTTGTTTATTTCTTTTTTCTGCCTCGTAGCCGACCAGCCATCTATTACGCTATATGTCTGTATAGGTATAAATATCGGCCCTATTTTGTATAGACGATTGTTTGGTATTTCTTCTAATTCTACGGATGACGGAATAGGCTGTAGTTTGATCGAGCTTATATAAGGATCGGTTTTATATGTGGGAATATGCGAATCGTCGATTATAGCTTCCCGCCGTTGCGAGTGAGCTGCCATGCGCCAAGATGGGTCGGTTGCTCTTCAAGTCTCTCCATGAATAAATCGATAGTGTCGTATCCGCCCTAGCGAGCCAATAAAGCTGAGTAACGAGATAGACAGTCGCGGGGAATTTGACGGTATCTGGTAGTTTGGAGTTAGCGTGCGTTATCGCAACAGCGATTCATTTATATGGAATGAGGATCATTTTGGAGATTTTGACTTATGCATATTGCTAATATACCATTAGGCATAAGATCTTCTTGCTTATAAGGTTTATGTTTGTTATGTTGTGAGTATGTCTACTGCGATTGTGAGCTAAGCGTTGTTACGTAGTTGTCTAAGAATTTATGTAAACTGTCTTGTATTCTTTGGATGATGTGAGTGGTTTGGCTCGGTGGTTGATTTGGTAAGTTTTTTATTTGGTGCTTCATTTTTCTCGGCTGTGGCCTGTATCTTCCTTGTTCCCTTGGTCCTTACATCTACACTGCTTCGTTTTGTTCAATAATATATTTCTGCACGCTTTTTAGCGGTTTTGCTCGTGTTTTAGTCAGGTAGCGTAGGATTTCAAGTTAGGTTTAGGTATGCAGCCGTTTTAGGCTTAGTGAGCGACGGTGTCCCTACCTGTCTCGGACCTAGGTAATCTACCTGAGGCCACAAGGCACACAGTATAAACTTAACAATGTTATGTTAAACAAAGCTTTTTAAGGACATTTTTTATTAGAAATATGAGTTATAAAAAGTCTTTCGTAATGTAGACATATACTAATTATATATAAATATATAAAATAATATCATAATTCTAATAAATAAGCAGTACGCACAGAAACGGCTGAAATTTCAAAATAGCAAAAATTATCCAAGACTTAGAAACGTACCACCTTATTATGTAGTTCAGTGGAGCGTTAAAAACTTAATAAAACACTAAACTTTTATCACACAAGTCTTACTGCAAGTTACACGGTACTTTGAAAACTTTTATCCGTCAAACCTATTAGTGTGATTGAACATATAAACATCAAATTAGCACTGAAAGAAATTGCTGCATTTAGCTTTTGAAGTTTGATTTTTTAGCTATATACATTCTTAAAAAATTATGTTATTTTCCTGAAAAGAGCTAGTTTATAATAATGTATATAGTTCTACTATAAATCAAAGCTTACATTCATATTAAAGCTATAAGACTATACATTCATTCATTAAAGAGAAGCATCTAAGTTGGAACGGTGCAAAATACCTTAAATTTTTCAAAATCTCGTAAAAACATTAAAATAATATATTCGCATGTAAGGTACTTTTTCTCAGTTCTCATCTTTTTTAATCTAAAGTAAAAAAAGCTTACAAAAAAAGTTTACAAAAAAAGCTGCGCCACTTGGCATGACTTTTACGACCACTTGCTGTACTCTTGATAGTCAACATCTATCATTTTCGTAACGAAATTACAGTTTCGTTTTCTCAAGTTGTGCAACTTTTTTTTTCAGACTTTCTGATATAAAAAATTAATATTGCTGAGAAAATCCAGGATTTCTTTTTGATCAGACAAGGATAGTTGCTTTGGACAGGCTTAGAAACCCGAGCGCAACTTTTTGACAGGTGCGACTTTTTGAGCGACAGGTTTGGACTAGTAGGGAATTGCAAAAAAAGGTATATCAAAAGCTTACGCAAATGTTCATATAACATTTTCAGCATATTCCAGCTTTTATGAAAAAAACTGAATTTCCATCATAACGTGTTAGTCAAACCAACCAAAATTTGCATTAAAATTGAAAAAATTGGCTTCCCAACGTACATAAATCTGCATACAGTTTTTGCTGGGTTTCATAATTCTAGTTATTGTTGATATCTATATTAACGATCAATTGTTTAAGCGTTCAATGGATTAATAATGCCCAAATTTAGCTACTTAATTAAAAAAAAACGCTTTCATTCTATATTACTATTAAACAATGTACCACTTTGAGTAGACAATGAACTAAAACTCAATAAAAAAACTACAAAACAAGCTACGATTTTGGCGAAACTATTCAGTAAGCATCAAGCGTACACTTTTAAGCACATTGGCCAGAGGATATCGTAAACTGGAAGGGCTAGCGATAGTGTACATCTTTAATTTACATATTTCTCACGAAATGCGCTTAATTTTGCAGCAATTTAAATCTCAGCCAAAAGTTTTCGGTGATTGAAGCTTGGAAAATATATAGCTGTAAAGTGATTAATCACTGAACCTCATGTCTATTGATGAATTGACATTCTGCAAATTTCCATTTGATCCGTTATTTTATCAGTTTGGACGCAGTCTACAATTTCATATTCAAACAGAATTATGATTTGTGAAGCATCTGAGCTTCAAGCATCTGTGTAGTCGAGTGGTTTGGTTAGTTTGTTAGGTTCGTACCCGTAAGGTGACATCGTCGATTCCTAGTGGATCACTTTTCGTCAGCATTTTTGCATTTTCTCATTACCTTCTCAGCAACCACGAAAGCAGCAACTCAGTGAAATACACGGTTTCAGTTGTGACAGATGCACAGCTACGATAGAAGACGCGTAAAACACACTCCGCACATTGACACTTCAGCGCTAACACTGCGTTAGGATTTCAGAATCAAAATTAAAGACCTGTTGTGCTGTAGCCCATCAGGAACACTAAAGAACAGTTTTTCTAAATTCAAAAATTCCACCGTTGCTATTTTTTCTTCTTATGAAGAAACCCTCGCGAATTAGGCTGTATTATTTGGGCACAATGGCAGTATAAAGAACCACACACACCCTTCGTCAATTAAAGAAGCACTATTTACGTCGCTCACTCAAAATTAAATTTATTCACGTCAGCAAAAAAGTCTGCACAAACGGTGGTGTAAAAGGGGAACTTGAAAAAACACTAAAATTATGGTTGACTTAATTCTCTTTCATACTTGTGCTTATCCTTATCCACATCAGTTTTGTCATTAAGCAGTTTTAGGAAAAGTACATGGCTAAATGAGCCATTTTTTGGCACGAAAGAAGTTGTGGTCAAGGTATACAAAAAGTTGGACAAGACGATTGGGTCAAAGTTGCTCAGAATCTGGCAAAAAAGTACTTGTTCCTCTCCCTAATTTTCTTAAAAAAAGTATGACCTGGGCTTTAACTTGTGGTAGCTCCAGAATCGCAGATTCCCAGTTTTAGAACATATAAAGTTTTCAAAGCTCTTTTTCAGAGTTATCGCTCAAGTAAAAATAAAAAACTGCAGTCTTTTGAGACAATACCCAAAACATTATAATTGTTTAATGAGTTAAATAATTTCAAGATCTAGCTACCACATTTGCTTACTGTTCAGTAGGCCAACGTGGTAGCGAGTCCTTATATTGGAAATTTGAATCAAATCAAAAATGCTTGAGGCATTTTCTATTTCGAACAACGTTTTAGACCGAGTCTACAGGTAAACACTTTTGTGCAAATTCGAGCCAAGGTGTGTACTTGTGAGAAAATTGAGTAATTTTGCCCCTCGCCCTGAAGTTGATTAGTACTTGTTTTCATTTATCGTTTAGGTTCATATTTTACCAGTTGGTACTTTTTAGTTTTGTGTTTTGTTTTTGTTTTCTGTATAAGTTGTTTAATGTTTATATATTTATTTATGTATATATTGTTGTAATTCCGAGGTGACCCCCTGGCCGAGGCAGGTTTTCCCGCACTCGTACAGACTCATATATCTCCAAAACTCACACATTTCCGTTTCTCAATCGCAGAATTAAGCCTTAGTTTTTTGTTTTGTTTTGTGCGGCGTCTTGGGGCGAGAAATAAGGCGGTTTGTGTGCTGTTTGGTAATAGCAAAAGTATGACGTGTGGCATGAGTAGAAAACTTAATTACACACATTTATATGCCGAAGTCTATTCACGCTGTAGACTCCAATTTCAACAAGTTTATTTGATATTTTGACTAGTTTTAGATTTTCTGTATTTAGATTGTTAATGGAAAGCTAATCTTAGGTCGGTCGGCGATTGCCGAAAATATGTATTGTCCTATGGTGTGAGCTGGTGGAGACGACGAAAACGGGAGGTGGCGCCGACGCATTAAACGGGGATAGGTATTTAGGGCCTCGCGCGCCGACTGAGTTTAGGATTAGCTTCGCCATGAGTTAGGGACTGCTTTCAGCTAGGTTTTTACTCGTTTTCCTCTGTTATTTGTTATTTGGCTTCCAATAAATTTTACTAAATTCTAAACGCGTCAGTGTTGTCTTCCACTTTCGTTGGTGATTTGGGTGTACTGCACGGCTTTGCAGCTATTTCTGTGATTCCGCGCGTGAGCCCGGACCTGAGTGATGGCCGGAATCTGAGGTCTAGGCTGTTTGTTGCAGTTTTCAACCGTTAGGCCACGTTCCACTTGGGCTTGGGCGCACGGTCACTTCTACCCTCGTGTCCATCGCCTTCAGGCCTAAATTCTAAGAGCCCCGTAGTTCGTGGCTTAACATATTTATAACATATATATAAATATATAAATATTTATAAAATATATATAATTTATATATTTATAAGTTTTATTTATATTGTTTAATATGTATTTATTACGCCATCTAACCAAACATTAGTCGTTTAGGCTTATATCCAGATATAACCTTTGCCACCCGCATAAACAGCTACCATTGTCTATATTATGTCTATATTGTCTCTTTATGTCACTCATAAACCCCGTTGCTCGAATATGACAATAAAAGATTATTATTAATCGGTCCTTCTTACTTTCAAGCGGAACCTTGGCTCAATAATAACGCCCATACTAGGTGGGTTGAGTTTAAATTTTTGTGTTCAAGTTTCAATTGAAGTTCATAGAATGAAACAGATCCAATCGAAATATACCTCCTGTCGCTTGTAATTTTGGCGCCAAGAAATATGCTATGGCAAGTGAGTTATTTTGTATTTTGTATATGTAGTTGTTGGTTTGGATTCTTAAAACTTAAAGGCCAAGAGATAATACAAAAGCCCGGTTAATACTTCGTGTTTATGGACAAATCCGATGCAGAGTTATCGACCAAATAACTTTAAATTTCTTTGAGGGACTTATCAAAACTTGAAATTAATATAATAGGGTAGCAAACTAACAAGGTTGTAACTTTTTAAGTTAATTTTTGAGTAAGAACTATACTGTTTTTCAATGTGTTTCTTTTTAGTAGGTAAGTAACTTTTTCAAGTTCAGTCGGTGTTCAACTTCTTAAATTTAATTCAATAGCTTTTAAGATTTTTCTTGACCGTAAAAATAACTATTTTTTTATTAAGTTACAGTCAGCAAAATAACTTTTGTTAAGATGTTGCAATATGATGTTGCCTACTATATTAGCTCGAAAAAAGTCCCATTTGTTTATTGTTGCATAAACGTCTTACCACTTTTTTCCGTCAGTTTTTTGAAGACAGCATTTCACAAAATTTTTGTTCCTTCTCCAGTATACCAGTTGCAAAGAAACTGACGTTTTACAATGCAAAGCACTGTGACATGACTAGCCAACCTGTAGGGTTAGTGTTATATCAGAATGTGAACTGTTTATTATAGTCAGACTTTGGTCAGTAACAGGCAGTCCTGATTTTACCTAAATGTTACACATCCGTGAGCCTCTTTTCTGGGGCTTCAATCAAGGCTGGGGTTTTATTCAAGCCTGGGGCTTTATTCGAGGTAATACGGTATCTGTCTATTATAGATGACAGTATGGTCTGTGTTTTTGATGTCGAAACTAGACAAACCATCGTGTGCCCATCCTCTCAGAAGTTATCCGGCGTACCCGCCCCCGCTGCTTCATGATAGTTTAGCAGCGCTGTGCTACAGTGTGCAGAAAATACCATCCAAGCCTGAGTTGAATTCTGACCAGAAAACAAAAGACCGTTTGAAGCAGAAACTGAAACAGCTGATCTACAGGTCACAGCTGTGGAACATTAATGATAAAATACCGGTTACCAACGACAAACGATGGATTGAATAACGGCGGTTTTAAAATCAAGGACAACAATCAATTGAACGAACTTATTTCAGAGCGATTCTTATTACAGTGCCAGAGCAGTTATTCTCAAGGTCTTACTCTTGTTTATAATTTCACATCAGAATATTTAGGCCGGTCATAACTCGTCCTTGTTCTTGTCCCTATCGTTTTGTCCTTTTGCTAAAAAAACTATGTGCCTGGCCAATTCACATAATTTTATATGGGCAAAAAATATATTGATTATTTTGCTCCGGCTTGCATGTAAAAAAATTAGGCGAAACCATTACGTCAATGCTTTATAATTACTGATAGAATTTGTCCTTGTCCCTACCGCATGTTCTTGAGGACAAGGATATATTATGACCCGGGATTTAAAAAGTAGCTCAAGAATGGGTAACCCTACGTAATCCCGAGGTTACAACGTCTATACTTTTACACCGCAGAATTTGCCAACATGTAGCATGAGACTAACTAACTTCGATAATAGCTCAAGAACAAAAGCAATGTAACCTACGAATAGGCGTAACTATGTAACGAATTTAGTCACACTTTTTAAACCGTAGCTTTAGCTCAGTTGACAACGAATACCTTTACAAATCAGTTTTGTTTTAACCCTTTAATTCCCAGAGCTGCCATTTGGCACATCACGTGATGAATACCCAATCGGGGGCCATAAAACTTGATTTGTTCATTCTATTCAGCTGAACTGCAAATTGTTTTTTCAGAAAGCTTAGATCTTTATATTTAGTGACCAAATTTTGAATCTTCTGCCACACAACAAAACCTATGCTTCCATAAGCAATGTGCAAATTTAACTTTTTTTCATCGCAAAAGTAGTATTTTCTTCGTGACCTCATCTAGATTTTGGGTTGCGCCGCCAGCAGTCAACTTTGTATGCATCAGATACAACAAATGTTGTACTCTATTGCTAGCCTTCAATTATGGCAAGCGCACGACTTTTGTGTTAATACTCTAGGGGGAGGTACATATTATGCCTGAGCGATGGCGCAATTTTTTCACAAATTCTCAACTTTGAGCGCTTATAACGCAAAAACGGTGCGTCCTAGACAATTAATCGTCTGACTATGTTTTGTGCACCATTTATTTCTCTATCGAATGGTGGTTTCGCGATCTCTCTACGATGCACGTAACTCGAGCAATGATCAAAAAACTAGAAGGTGTCAGAATCAGGCTACCTGGCGCGAGATGCTCTGGGCATTAAAGGGTTAAGGAGGAAATGTTGAATCGCAAATATGGCAATATTTTTTGCCTGGTTGCAATTTTTTGGTAATATTAGCTTGAAATCGCTCAGTTTTGAGCTCGCGGATCAACAATTTTTTGATTCAGTTTTTCTTATAACCCTTTAATTCCCAGAGCTGCCATTTGGCACATCACGTGACGAATACCCAATCGGGGGCCATAAAACTTGATTTGTTCATTCTATTCAGCTGAACTGCAAATTGTTTTTTCAGAAAGCTTAGATCTTTATATTTAGTGGCCAAATTTTGAATCTTCTGCCACACAACAAAACCTATGCTTCCATAAGCAATGTGCAAATTTAACTTTTTTTCATCGCAAAAGTAGTAATTTCTTCGTGACCTCATCTAGATTTTGGGTTGCGCCGCCAGCAGTCAACTTTGTATGCATCAGATACAACAAATGTTGTACTCTATTGCTAGCCTTCAATTATGGCAAGCGCACGACTTTTGTGTTAATACTCTAGGGGGAGGTACATATTATGCCTGAGCGATGGCGCAATTTTTTCACAAATTCTCAACTTTGAGCGCTTATAACGCAAAAACGGTGCGTCCTAGACAATTAATCGTCTGACTATGTTTTGTGCACCATTCATTTCTCTATCGAATGGTGGTTTCGCGATCTCTCTACGATGCACGTAACTCGAGCAATGATCAAAAAACTAGAAGGTGTCAGAATCAGGCTACCTGGCGCGAGATGCTCTGGGCATTAAAGGGTTAAGGAGGAAATGTTGAATCGCAAATATGGCAATATTTTTTTGTCTGGTTGCAATTTTTTGGTAATATTAGCTTGAAATCGCTCAGTTTTGAGCTCGCGGATCAACAATTTTTGGATTCAGTTTTTCTTATAACCCTTTAATTCCCAGAGCTGCCATTTGGCACATCACGTGATGAATACCCAATCGGGGGCCATAAAACTTGATTTGTTCATTCTATTCAGCTGAACTGCAAATTGTTTTTTCAGAAAGCTTAGATCTTTATATTTAGTGGCCAAATTTTGAATCTTCTGCCACACAACAAAACCTATGCTTCCATAAGCAATGTGCAAATTTAACTTTTTTTCATCGCAAAAGTAGTATTTTCTTCGTGACCTCATCTAGATTTTGGGTTGCGCCGCCAGCAGTCAACTTTGTATGCATCAGATACAACAAATGTTGTACTCTATTGCTAGCCTTCAATTATGGCAAGCGCACGACTTTTGTGTTAATACTCTAGGGGGAGGTACATATTATGCCTGAGCGATGGCGCAATTTTTTCACAAATTCTCAACTTTGAGCGCTTATAACGCAAAAACGGTGCGTCCTAGACAATTAATCGTCTGACTATGTTTTGTGCACCATTCATTTCTCTATCGAATGGTGGTTTCGCGATCTCTCTACGATGCACGTAACTCGAGCAATAATCAAAAAACTAGAAGGTGTCAGAATCAGGCTACCTGGCGCGAGATGCTCTGGGCATTAAAGGGCCCGCGGAACGCAACGCAAGGGTGGGGGGGGAGAAAGAGAGGGGGGGGTAGGGGGGGGACATATAGTATGTCAGCAAGGGTATACATAAAAAAAAATGTTTTAAAATATTTGATATAAGTTTTATACATCGAATCATATGGATCGGTTTTGTATTGCCCTGTTACACCTTTTGCCATTTGATTTCGTTCCTTTGTAGTAATTGTCTCATTTTGAGTGGACGCTCGATTTCGTAAAAAACGCATCAAACCAGAGTTTACATAATGGGAAGTAGATAGATTGATCATCGACATAAATAACAATAAGGCACAAAATTTGTCCATAATCATGCCTGGAACAACGGATACGAGAAGACAGTGTCTGAAAAGTAACGCTTAAATATATAAATATGAATATATAGAAAACTGAAAATTAATAAAAATACAAAGCAGTAAGACCTGACAACTCTTGAGCTTCTCAACTCTTGTACAGGAAAGGTACTGACTACATTAAAAAATAATTTCATAGTTTCATAAATAAAATTGTTGTTAAAGTTTTCAAATATTTGTTGTTCATCTGTTATTTCATGATACGATATAGACTTAAAGGCAAAATTTTTATCTAATCTGGTAGTCATTTCTTATTTCAATGTTCCAGTCCAGCAACAATCGCAGCCGCTGCCCGCTTTTGAGCATTTTGACGGCAAAATAATTCAAAAATTTGCAACGATGGTAACGGTTTAACGGAAAGTGAAATCTGATTGGCTGTTTATATTATAGCTAAATTTTAAGTGGCTGCTGAGCTAAGTTCGGTGTAAGTTCGGAGCAAGTTCGGAGCGCCAATGTTCGGTGCAAGTTCGATCGTGTGCATGCAATAATTCGTTCCGAACTTGCTCCGGACTAGGTTCGGAGCAAGTTTGATCGTGTAAATTGGCCTATAGTTTTGATTTATCGTGCATCAAAAAGCAATTCAACCTATAGCGGCAAATAGTTTCACTACATTTCTAAAGCCTGATTTTGACACAACAGCAAATACTATTTCCGCAACAGTTTCTGAACAGAAACAAATTTCTGACTAAATTACTTCTAGCGCGTCAGAATCATAAATAAATACAAACTTTTACGCCGTGTTTTGAATACCCTCAACTAACCTCGTAATCATCAATTATCAGCTTAGTTAAGCAAGTGTTTTGAACAGATCAGACGCCAATGTATTATTTCGACCAGAAATTAAAAAAAATCACCAACACTCAATTGTCATTTTATACTGATACATCTCGTAGATTAAAAAATACCATTGTGTTGGTTTTTGCGATTGTTTTTGACATAAACTCAAGACTGGTAATTAAAAATGTGTAATGTTCTTGTTTAAAATTATTAATCATAGGTTTCGTTACAAAAAGCTAAATGATGTTTAAAAAATAATTTGAGTTGAAAAACACAGAGGGAACTTTTTTGACGCGACCTTTTTTGTTGACGGAATTAAGTGTTTATTCTACTCTCAACGTATATATACTTGATTGAGTCACGAGTTGAAAACCACATGTCCGTTTAATATGACCGGAAGAGAGTTTTTTAGTGTTCTGAGCTCAAATATTAGTAGAGATTTTTTGGGGGCTCTGTGAATGACCAATTTTAGCCGATAAAATCGTCTGGTCGATAGTCACTGGTTGACTTAAGGGGGTAGTGTCGCGAAAGCAGTTTTGCTCATAGGTTGCAAAAAGAGTTGAACTTGTACGTTCACTGAGAAACTAGTCCAATGCTATACTGTGTTAAATAAGTACTGCCAGACAGTAGACTACCAATATCTACCAATATCCTAAACCAATCACCGATTGTAAGCCAGACATCACACAATAAGGACATGAAAATTCAAAAAATTCAGCCAGATATCAGATTGGCCAGCTTGTGAAGCACACATAACGTGTCGACGCACTTTTTTTGCCACAAATAAGAAAAAAGAAAAATGAAGGTTCGTTTTTCTTTTGATTTTAAAATAAGCGTCAAAATTTTTCACAATTTATCATTATTGCTGAGAGTACTTCACTGTTTACGCACAGTTTCACAGTTCAAATAGGTATTACTCCGCAACCAGTCAAGCAATTTGCACTAATTTTTGTGTGCATAAACTACAACATATGTTCTTTCAGTCTATGTAAACAAACTAAACAAATAAGTTGATAATTGTGACGAAAAAATCGAATGTGAATAGGTTTCTCAAACGTCATTTTTCCGACTTTGCGACCTCACTGCAAACAGTATACTGCATCAATTTTAATGAAACTTGGCGAAAATAGTTGCCTCAACATATATTTTCAAAATATATAAAGAAAGATGTCGTATCTTTTTCTAAAAATGTTTTATAGTTACGCAAAATCGACTGCTTTCGCGACACTACCCCCTTAAGGCGTTTTCGACAGGTTAGCAGTAAACTTACAATTCATTTTCAATTGGAAATAATATTATACACATTTAATTCTAGACCTATGTATTAACTATAATGGTTTTTGTGCTTGTTGAAATAGCTTAAAACATCCACTTTTCATTTCAGCAGGAAATAGTTTAAAGGCGGTCACGACAATTTTTTGGAAGTTGTACATAGGTTTGGCTAAGCTAAACTGAATAGTAGCCAGTCAAAACGACGCTATATTGAAAAAATGGTTTTGGGGCACAACAAACTTTGGAGTGACCCTATGGCAATGTTAAGGCATGTGAGTGGTCGGAAAATTTTCGAAAATTTGTCTGAAAAGTAAGAAACGCATGAATGTATGAACATAAATATATACATAAAAACATCAATACAAGTACAAAAAATGTATATACGTATATAGAACTATACATAAATAAATATAAATATACACATATATACAAAAAAACAAATACAAAAATGGAAAAAAATGGTTATATATCGGAAGATTGATAAATAAAAATGGATAAAAACACAAAGCAGTAAAAAACTGACAAATGTAAACCCTGAACTTTTTAAACTCTTGCTACTAATAAAGCCGTTTTATACTCGTCCTTGTCTTTGCCCCATTTAAGTCCCTAAGCGATTCAAAGAAAATTGTCTGGTTTAATATGCCAACTTTTCACAAAAATATAGTTGAAACTATTTGCAGATCGTATGCAAAAGTTAGCCGAAACGCTCGTGGCAATTCTTCACAGCAGCTGACCAAAACGTGTCCTTTCCCTGTCGCAGAGTCGTTATGTCCTTAAGTGCAAGTATAAATCTGGCCTAATCAGTCTCACATTTGTTTGAAAGAGTGTCCGTTAGCCGGTAGGAAAATTTTCCGACTAAAGTCCAACAAGAAATAGTTACACCACTTCAAAAAACGACACCTGTGATTTCTGTTGGAAAACGATAGAGTTTTACTAGGCAAGAGCACAGCAAGTAGTCGTAAAAGTCATGCCACTAAAATAAGATGGCGCATCTATTTTTTGTCAGACTTTAGTTGCAATTTATAATCAATTTTTTCTTAATTTTTTATTGGATTTGATTTGATTTGATGCTTTTGATTTTTACATTTGTAATGACTTTGAATCAATTTGACTTCAGCTTTTCAAAAAAACGATTTGTTTTTAGCTTTGATTTGATTTGACACTTCCTGAAGTCCAAAAATTTGTTTTTTTTATTTAAGGCGGTAGTGTCGCCAAAACAGTTTTACTCATAGGTTGTGTTTTTGTTTTGAAATTGTACGCTCACTGAGAAACCAGTAAAATGCTATATGGTGTCAAATAATTACTGCCGGACACTAGACTACCAATATCTACCAATATCTTGAACCAATCACCATATGTAATCCAGACATCACACAATAGGGACACAGCTGACAACTTAATGGGCTGCCTAGAAGACACGCCGTCTGACAGCCACGTCAGGTGACTCCTCAATTGTTCATAAGCTTAAGTTATTAAATGCGTACTTTGTAGCTGGTTTGTTTCAATTCCCACTTCGAGCTAGCAGTAAAAATTCTGATTACGAAAACAGAGAAAACCCGGCTTTCTATTTATCTGCCTATTAGTCTCGACCAATATTACTTTACAAATGCCTACATACTTAAGTAAATATATACACCACACACAAAAACAAACAGTGCGTTATTCTTCTTACAACTAGTAGATGACCGTGTGTGTGTGTGTGTGTGCGTGTCCAATAATGCGCCCATATTTCCTAATACAGTTTATAATACTGCTACGCACCAATGAGACCTCATTTATTACTACAATACCATATTTCCTACATGGCCTTACGTTGGCAGAAACACACATGCACAAAACTCATGTTTACACTATTACACACGTGTTACACCGTAAGATTTTCAGTTGACTTGACAAACCTAGTCTCATTCTAACTATACAGTATGCGACTTGTGTTGTTTTATTTTGCATGTAAATTTTTCTCAGTTTCATTGTTGTTAAAACTTTCATGTTTACTTCATAAATAGTCCATAGTCCGTCTTTTTTATGTATTTGCAGTTAAAATTATTTTTGCAACTTGCAGCATATATTTTCCGGAAACCGTAGTTATTACCATAAAATTAGGTAATTTTGAGCTGTTCTTTGCACAGAAATTTCTTTGTTAAATCACGCACGCAAAATCGCAGTTCTTTGCGCAAAAAACTAAAATCACGGTCTGATATTCATTAATTAAATCTTAGGGCCAATTCCTAAAATGGATTAAACAGATTAGATTAAAATTGGTTTGCCTAATAACTTATCTCAATGTTAGGAGATGCTACAAATAATTGCTATCGGAAAGTTCGTATAACTGCATAAACTGTGTCATGAGTTATTGGCAAAACAAATTTTAATCTAATCCGTTTAATCCATTTTAGGAATTGGACCGTAGTATGGATTTATACAACAGTGGACAAAATATAAAAGGCAAGGGCAAAGGGCCGGTTCCCACTGGACAAAAATAAGAAATAAGTAACCAGAAATAAGGCCTTATTTCAGAAATACAAGGGCATTCCCACTGCAGAAATAAGCTTTTGTTATTTCAGAAATAACAAACCTTATTTCTAAAATATGAAGTTAAAATCATTTTAACTTAAGAAATAAGAAATAAGGAGTTAGCCAATCAGAAGCGTTGGTTGGAGCTTGCGACGCTAAGCCACGCCTTCCTTTCTGCTGATTGGACAATTTAAATATCGCTCTGTACGTACGTTCTGCTGCGTACGTACTTTCAAAATCGCGCCTAGATTTACCTCCAACCAATCAAATACCAGCTTGAAATGGGCTTATTTCTTATTTCTGCACTGTGAACGCATAAGGCTTTATTTCTTGTTTCTTATTTCTTATTTCTGCCCATTATTTCTTATTTCTATTTCTTATTTCTTAATTCTTATTTCTTATTTCTGCCCAGTGGGAACCGGGCCAAAGCAATCAGTTCAGTTAATCAGACATCCGTTTTTCGTTAATAATGCTCCGAGTAAGAGCTACACTTGAGTTTCGGTAGTTGATCGAGTGTCATTCAAAGACTCCGCACCTCTTCGAGTCTGACTTCGTCTCAAGAAGCAGTCAATAGCTCGGACACACGTTCTCCAAGCGGTTGCGTGAAGTTCAGCCCCACCAACTGGGTAGCGCTGAAATGCTTTCTGTTTTATATACTTAATTTTTGCTTCATTCAGGGCTCCTTTGTCTTTGGTACCATTACATGACTTTCCCACCAATTCCTCACTCTCAAAAATTTCTTTCAGGATGCGCAAGACGAAATCTGATCTACTATTAGAGATCATATGCAAGGATTCTAGCTGATTTTCACTCATATAGTTAGTAAAACATTCAGGTTCAGCAGTGACATTTGTTGCGTTGGGCAAAGTCCGCAGTTGAGCTGAGTTAGGTGTTGAATTCGCATAGTTGACCGATTCATGAACGAGTTGCGGTGTTTGTCTTGAGCAAAGGTCTGCCAGTTGGCGTTCTATTCTGTCTTGCCTCTCCAAAATTTCTTTCTGCTGGCGAATCATGAGATCCAATTTTGAGTGAGCATCCGTTCTGAAAACACCAGTTGCATGATTTGTACAAAAACTTTGTGAATGATATTACTTATCTTGTTCTTAATCACACCATTGGATGAAGTATAAAATATATAATCTTGTAAGATAGAGGTGGATTTTCCAAAGTACTAAAGTAATATTTTTCAGTTTACTTTTCAAGCTTGCTATAATTTCGGTTATAAATTTTGCTTAGCTGCGTCGTTATTTCAATTTCACAATGAAAGTGCTGTTTCAGAAAAACTTGCAACTATAAACATGCATCTTAACTTTTGCCGTTACAACTTTACCTGAGAGTCGTAGTGCTATCCAAATCTAGAATCGTAGCCGGACACGCTGGTGACCTGAAGGTAAATGGACTTTGTTGTGCAGAACTGATCAGGACACGAGTCGGGGTGACGATTGATCTTCTCACCCGCTTCTGTGGAGGTGTGATTTGGTTCGCTATATTCATAGAATCAACAGATCGAATAGGTGGAGAGGCGCTCTCCAAAGTGACAGTGCAAGGCGGCAGGGCCGGAATCTGCCGCACATCCACAGACTCTGGTTGAGGGCACACAATTGTATCCACATGAGTGCAGTACACCAAACGAGATTTGATTCGGCAACAAAAGCAGGCATCCCAAACTCTAGGGAGTCCATTGCTACATACATAGCAGTTGTCGGACGAAAGCCAGTTTCCGAGTTGACATCCAATACACGCACCTTCTTCCAAGTCCTCGATACCTTGATAGTATTCTAATACGGCCGCCAATTCATTTTGTCTCTCATCCATTTGACCAGAAGACATCTTTTTGACATCTGAAACAAATGAATAACTAGCAAAAATAAGCGTACTAGGTTGGCACGGAGTTTATTTTCAACTCGAGTAATAGTTTAGCTAATAATTATGCATTTGCGCACTAAAAATAGTTTCCTTTTTGGTTTCTGGCGAATCCATAGACACAGAAATCCATTCTGACGGGGTCTTGTACCGACATAATTACATTGCTTTTGCAAAAGATTCGTAAAAAGCGGCAGAAATTTTGGTAAAAATGGCAATATTTAATAGAAATGCTTACATTTAAGAGCCCCTATTACAAAAATGTTTCAAGCCCTCGAACCAAAATCAAAAATCTGGGGGTGTCTTCTCCCCCCCCCCACATACACCAAGTTTCGCGTTAAACCTAGCCCGCAGGTACGGGTAATTATTTATGTAAAAACCATAGCTTTTGTTGTCGAAATAAAATTTTTGTGGAAAACAGTCTATATAAGTTACATAGCAGCCCATTTCTTTAACTCTGCTTTTGAAAACAGTCCATCCTAGTTACATAACAGTCCATTTATTTAATTCTTAGCTAAGTACTTCTACTAATGTAGCTAACTAGGAATTGAGCTATCAAACTTGCAGACTTCAACGTTTTGTGACCTTTGACATTAGCCTACGACTTATGGAAAACCTCAGCTGACCCTGAATTTTATTGCAATAGCAAATAGCAGATAGTGTTTGATTGCCAATTGTTGCTGACAGCCGACACTCTGTGTACTTGCTCTCAAACTCCGCAGAAAGAGAAAGAGTTTTGTTTAAAAGTCAGCTGGCTATTGTCATAAAATTTGGCACTGAGTCTACCAAGTCCAAAACTATAGGTTACAACTTTATTCAGTGTGAAAGGATGCAGAAACAAGTATGCAGTGCTATTTTTAGGGGGTGCAGCCGGGGGTGGCCTGTTGCTCAATTTTACAAAGTCTCAGAATAATTGTAACAATTGTAAGTGCGAAATTTGTTGATTTATAATAAATTACTTGACAAAATTGTTGTTTGACAAAGACAAATTTGTTTTAATTACATTTTGTTATGTAAACAATTTTCCCAAAGGTGTGAAATGTTAGAATTTTGAGGGCTGACGCCCCCAGACCCCGCCACAGTGAGTTTAAAAAGAGTGAGCAAAAACTGGACACGGTGGGACCCCGCGCTTTTCGAAATCCTGAATACGCCCCTGTAAACAAATTGAATAATTGTATAACTGTAACTAATAATGAATAACTAATAAGTTAAAACGATACGGCGACTGGAGGTGGTTAAATCGTGTTAAACTTTTTAACCGTGTAACAGGGAGGGTTAACCTGATAAGTCAAAGTTATATGTCCTCCAACTGGTTACTAAAGACCACCCCCCCGCTCCTAGTTTTGAATTGACAAAACAACCAGTGTGTCATACTTTTCCCTAGGTACTATGCACACTTGTTATTAGTATACCTAGATCAAAAACTGCTCAGTAATTTATTCTTAATTTGCATTAACTACACTTTAACAGTGAATTTAGCAGTTTAATTGAACTTGAAAAGTATCATCCAATTCTGTTTGCTATTGTACTAAACAATTAAAATTCTCATAAAAATTGACCTAGAATGAAGGTTAATTACTTGCATTCATTGTTCAAATATTAGCAAATGTACGAGACCAAATGATTGATTCTAACTTGTAACTTTGATTATATTTTGACTGGACAAAGCAACTAAAATGAGAATTAAACCTCTCAACCTGGGCAACATAGTGACAGTTTGCAGTCAAACTAAGGCCGGGTTCACACTGGCACTTGCACAAGCACAAGCACAGGCACAAGCACAACCGGTTCACACTGCAAGAAATTCTGCACAAGCACAAGCACAACGCTTGTTCAAAAATTTTATCTTTTGCACAAGCACAGCCAATTAGCGCATTCAAGCGCCAATTCAGCGCAGCTAAATTTTTCAAAAATCTGGATCCAGAAATGCAGATAATACAACGTAATTGAATATAATAGTGAATTGTATTAGCAACTAAGCCCATAAGAAGTTGACCATTACTAACGTTGACTCGGTTTTTTTACTTTAGGTGAAAAAGACCAGTAAATCATAGCGTTAACTCATTAACTAGTACGCACTACTCACAAACTAAACATAATAACACACAAAAACTAAAAGATTTATTACATTTACCTAAAAATTCCCAGAGGTGACAATTGTACGATATGTTTTCATACAATGCTGAATAATGTTGATGATGGCAGCAGTGAAAAGCGGAGCAGTGAATTGAATCGGCGCAGTCACCAATTTCTTTTAGTTTGACAGCGCTTATGTTCTGAAATTCCGTCCAGATCACTATTGCGCCATCGTCTGGTCCAAGACTATTAACGGCTAGTTTCATAATTTTAAGAAAAACAAGCAATACAGCAGGAAAGTCAGTTTTGATCAGACTAAGTAATAACAGAATTGTTCTACTAAACACGTGCCCTCGCCAGACGCCTGACAGTTGCTGCCGTATACTAAACTGCTAGTATGTACTTATTTGCAAAACCAATAGTACATTAAAGCATCATTTGCCGCCGTAGCTTTGTCAAGGCATATTATGCTATTAACTGCTTTACTACCGTAATCCAATCACCAGTAAGTAAATAAAAAGTAGCGTACATTGATTATTATTACATAAATGAATCAAAATTACGTACGTATTGACTGACATGTGCATAAGTAAGCATTGAACTGAATAATCTACAATTTGTCCTTATACTTTGCTTTAATAATCAATTTCGCCGTAACGCTAAAATTGTAATATTGTTCTAGAAATGCCAGTCGAAAGCTATCCAGTCATCCGCTTGACGCCATATGTTAGGCGAAGAATTATTTTTTTAGTTAGATCTGGTAAAAATCCAACAGAAACTCAGGCAATACTGTTTAATGAGGGACATCAATACTCGTACAGAGCTGTGAGGGAATTTATAAATCGCTACCGGGAAAATAAACACTTTTCCGACAAAAAGCGCAGCGGACAACCAAAGTTGCAAATTCCAGATGAAATTCCCGTGTTCATCCATGGCCGAATGAAGAAGCAAGGCGAAACGACATCGGTGCAGTTAAAAGTAACTACAGTTTTTCTTAAAATAATGTATAAATAAATGAAGCCATTTTATATCACTAGATTATATCACACACAAATACTTATTTTGAATGTAATGATTAAAATCAGTTTTTTTGTTATTATAAAGACTTTTTTTGTGTTTTTGCATTTTGTACTCAATGTATATTTTGAAAATTTTTTATTTTTAGACTATGATTGCAAATTATTTCGGTGTGGACCTCTCAATTTCAAAAATCAAGCGTATTCGACGGGAACTGGGTTGGGTATCAAGCACGACCCGATACTGCCAAATTGTAAGAGAACCTAACAAAATTAAGCGCCAGGCATTTTCTCGTGAAATTTTGGATGGTAATGTTGATATAACATCGTTATGTTTTACTGACGAATGCACGGTACAATTAGAGCGACATCGTAAACGGTGTTTTCGCTTAGTGGAGGATTCGTCTACGATTATTTTGAAAAGCAGGGCAAAACATCCTGTTAGCGTTCACGTGTGGGCTGGCATTTCATGGAACGGAGCAACTCGTGCCTGTATTTTTAACGGGAAAGAAAGAATGAACAGCATGTTGTTTTGCCATATAATTCGCGAATTTTATTTGCCTTTCGTGAATCAGTTTCCAAACATGTCGCTAGCAATGGATAATGCGCCTACACATACGAGCCGATTCACCAAAAAGTATATTGCCGGTCTCGGACTGAGAACCACCGCATGGCCCCCTGAAAGCCCGGACTTAAACCCTATCGAAAACCTCTGGCACCAGCTTAAAGAATATTTGCGGGCGGAAATTAAACCCAGCAACCTCCAGGAGCTGAAATATGGAATTAAACAATTTTGGCATAAAAAAGTGTCTGTATGGCAATGTAGACGGTATATTAGACACGTTTACACAGTAGCTCAAGAAGTCATTAACAACAATGGAGGGCCCACTATCTATTGATTATAGTTATAGTGTGTATGTGTTGTATGTGTGTGTATGTCTGCGTGTGCGGCATGTGCGTGTATGTGCATGTGTGCGTTTTTAGTTTGTATTTTTACTCAACATCAAAATATTGTTTATTACTGTCAATAATACTTGATACACGGCTTTTTTAGTGCGGTTTGTGTTTTTTTAAATGTCCCTTGTTGCTTGAGTTAAACTATAATGGTTGGAAAATTCGTAGGCTGCGTCTTTACTTTTTTAAAGCTCGCTTTAATTTGCATAATAAACTTTTTATTACAAGCTTAAAGTGTGAATTAAACAAAAGTAATAACCAAGTACGTGACTAATAACTTTAGCTCATAAACTGCAACAAATTGAAGCGTCAACTGACGTGCCATTCAGGCGGCGTGTTTTAACAACCAAAAGATCAATAGAAGTGAAAATAAGTCACGTAAAATTGAATGAGAGAACTATACTGTACTGTTACAATAAGACTAGGTTTGTCATATTATCGGAAAGTATTACAGTATGGCGCATGTATAACTGTGCAAACATGCAGTTTTGCGCGTGTGTGTTCAAATGATTGCCAATGTAGGGCCGTGCAGAAAATATAGTGTAGTTTGTGCGCGTTGTGGTAAGTAGTAAATCATGATTAGTAAATGATTCGTCTGAAGTTATTTATGAACTGTATTGGGCAATATAGGTGGTTTACCGGTCGCACACAGTAATCTGCGTGTGTGTGTTGTGCATTTGTACTTACATAGATTTGTTGTCATGGTTGTTAAGCTACGAAGTAAGTGGCTACATCTTCACTGTTTTTATTATTTCGTAATACAAACTTTTAATTACAAGCTTAACGTGTGAATTAAACAAAAGCAATAGCCAACTACGTAACTATAACTTTAGCTCATAGACTGCAATAAATTGAAGCGTCACCTGACGGGCCATCAGGCGGCGTGTCTTCTAGGCAGCCCATTAAGTTGTCACCTGACGTATAATTTTGGTCTGGCATCAGTGATGCCAGCCTGGCGTCACTGATGCCAATTTGGCGTCAGTGCAGCCGACGCCGGCGTCACTGCAGCCGACGCCGGCGTCATAGGGGGTTAATTTCGATCTGTACTGTAACTCAGAATAATATTACACATATTTATTTGGAAACCTATCAAGTATAATCGGCTGAGTTCTTACTGAAATAACTTAAGGGGGTAGTGTCGCAAAAGCAGTCGATTTTGCGCGACTGTAAAACTTTTTCAATGAATGATAAGACATTCTTCTTTATACATTCTAAAAATATGTTAAAAAGCAAATATTTTCACCAAGTTTCAGCAAAATAGATGCAGTATCCATTTAGCAGTGAAGTCTCAAAGTCGGAAAAATGACGTTTTGAAAACCTATTCACATTCGAGAATTTCGTCACAATTAAAAACTTTTTTGTTTAGATTCTTTACACAAACTACAAGCACACATGCTGTAGTTTATGCACACAAAATTTAGTGCAAATTGTTTGAGCGGTTGCGGAGTAATACCTGTTTGTACTGTGAAACTGTGCGTAAACTGTGAAGTACTCACAGCAATAATGATAAATTGTGAAAAATTTAGACGCTTATTTTAAAATCAAAAGAAAAACGAACCATTATTTTTTATTCTTCTTATTGGTGCCAAAAAATTTCGCGTCAAAACATTATATGTACTTCACAAGCTGGCCATTCTGATATCTGGCTTGATTTTTTGAACTTTCATGTCTCTGTTGTGTGATGTCTGGCTTACAAATGGTGATTGGTTCAAAGCTTTGGTAGATATTGATAGTCTAGTGTCTGGCAGTATTTATTTGACACCATATAGCATTTTACTAGTTTGTCAATGATTGTACAATTTCGAAACAAATAAGCTCTTTTTTGCAATTTATGAGCAAAACTGCTTTGGCGACACTACCACCTTAAAACATCAATTTCTGATTTTCTTAGAATTCGCAGGCGGTTGCGGCAATTTTTCGGAAATTATAGGTTTGGCTAAACCAAAGTCCCTAAATAGTAGCTAGTCAAGATGGCCGTTTACTGAAACAAGCTCCTCTGCTGAGTGAAGTGTTACATTGTGAAGACTGAGTGTCACTATTCCAAAGAAAATATTAAACGCGACCATTATCTGTGGATAAGTTTTTTCAATCCTAATTTCCGCACACATTAATTTACTGCTGAGTTACTCCAAAGCCTTAGGTAAACTATAAACACAAAAGTCATCATATGAGAAAACATGCAAGTGTAAGGACCGGGCTCCCACTCTGTCACGATAGTACTGTATTAAGACTGACTGTCTGTAATGATTGACCATAGTGTGAAGGGGCAGGGACGTAATTTTTTCGACCATCTTCGATTTGCTTCAAATTCACATATATGGTAGCCCTATATGAGTGTATGAAATGTGCAAAATTTTAGCTTTCTTCCGATCTTCCTGAGGCCAAATATGATCTCCCAAAGTGTGCGTGCTTAGTCATTTTTTCCAAGTTTTGATCAAACTTGCTTTTCCGTTTATATCTGGCCAGTGCTACACGAACCAAATGTCATATTTTAGTAAAATATTTACTATACAATGCAAAATATTAAGGAACTTTCAAATTTACTTTACCTTGTTTACTTTTTGAGAAAATCAACTTTGACTGTGCCAATATTAACGTTTACGAATGAGCATTTTTCGAGTTTTTGATTAATAACTCGCAGAATACTTAGCAGTCAAAGTTTTATTTATAATACAATATATATAATAATATAATAATATAACAATATATAATAATACAATATAATATGTCGGTTATTAGTGAGCAAAAAATCAGCCAAATCGAAGTAGGGGTATTGAGCGAAATCTTAAGCTTGAAATGTCCAACTTAGATTAGCATTCATTGCAACTATGCCTAATATCAAGAGTGCTAATATCATTTAATGCACTGTTGCATATACCACACCCATTGATATTATATATTCATTATCAAAATAGTACACATAATGTACAATTATATCATGTTTATTAGATTCTGATTACAAAATCTTCGGATCCATTATAGTGTCAAGAATGACAAAGTACACATAACTCAAGTTGCATCACCAAGTGCAACACACTCAATCTAATCCTAGTGTACTCTTCCGTGTGAGTCCCTCGGCACCTGTAGCTAATATTCCGATATACGATCAGAAGAGTTCGTTAGTGAGTTCGTCCCTAATCTGTCGGGTGGGTAGGCTGCGTCCCATTGTGTTCCTCATACTGTCCCTACTGTGTATCTCTGCATCAATGCCCTGTCCCTGTGTATGTCTTTACCAGTAAATCGTATTCATTATTCCGTTGCGCTTTGTTTCCATTTGCCCTAGCTCGTAGTCAGGTAGGCGACTGATCACCTCTTTGCTCGGACCTGTTTAAGCTCACCGCTTAACTTCACATGGCTAGGCTGCCAGCATTGAGTGATCAGTGAAAATTTTCTTTTTATTTTTCCTTCAATTTACAATGTGTGAACGGTTTTTCTGTGTTGGTTTTTCTGTGTTAAAATTTTGATTTTGTTTGTATTTGTATGAATGTTTTCCTCCCCACCACGTCGAAATTCTGCTTCAGCTCAGTCTGATTCTATTGCTTTGAGCAAACCACGTCGAAATTGTGCTACGTACAGAGACAAGGAAAATTCTCAGTTGTCCCATTCGCAAAGTGCTAGTAACCTCGACGAAAAATCGTCGAAGGACGGGGATAATTGTCAAAATTTTGAAAATTTTTCGCAGCTAGGGACAGCGAAGTCATCTTCGCAAGTTGCTACCGGAAACGGTTCGTTGGGTCCAAACTTGACAGATTCAACAATGGCTCGTCGTGACTATTTGATTTGTTTCAAAAATAATTTGAAGCCGTTTGAAGGCTCAGAGAGTAAGGTGAAAATCACAGATTGGGTCAGAAATTTTGAATCAATTGCCCGGATAAACTCAGTTCCGGAGAATCTGTGGTACTCTCTGTTGTTGAATCTGGTCACGGCCTCAGTTTTCTCGCATTTGACAGAAATTGGGCTACCCAACGATTACGAGGCGCTCAAAGCTCTCATTTTTCGCCTCTACGAACCTTTCCCGGTAACAAAGGAACAGTGGGCAGATAAATTCTTCTCCCGATATCAGTTACCGAGTGAAAGCTCCCATATTTTTATTACTGACTTGCATTTGCTGGCCGTGAAAGCATTTCCGTTGGAACCCGAAAATGAGCGCTCCAAAAGAATTATAGAGCAGTTGAAAAAGGGTCTCCGACCGGAATTGCGGGCCAAATGCATCTCAGTTTTGGCAGATGCTAAAAATTGGACTGGGGGCGGAATTGAAAATTTATCCCGAATCATGGATATTATTTCGGGAGTGGAGAAGGATTCACTGCTCGCTGAGGGGACAATGGCAACCGCTTCGGCTTTATTAGCAGGAGCTCGGAACGCTCCGTTGTTGCCAACGGATTTTCCGACAGGAGCTACCCCTGCTACTACGCCGAAACCCCCCTCAGATTGTTTGGCCTCACGGCTAAACGAATATTTTACTGTGACGAAAAATTTGGGTGAACAGGTGGCGCAGTTGACAAAGAAAATTGATGCGCTTTCAGTGTCCACGGTCCCCGAATTTGAGAGGGAAGAGCCGAGTTTTGAATACCCCTCCTATTCTGATTTTGCTGATGTTTGCCCGGAGCACATGCTCTACCTACCACCTATTTGCTTCATGGGGCAATCAAATCGAGGGGGCCGCGGACGGGGTCAAAATCGAGGGGATTTACGTAATATTGATTGTCGGTTCTGCAAGAACTACGGACACTATGCTCGTGAGTGCCCTCAGCGACAGGAAGGGCGCGGAAATCGTGTTTTTCACAACACCCGTGGTAGACCCTACCGTGGGCGGGGTGGAGAACGCGGCCGTGGCCAGGCCCGCCGTGAGGAGCACTACGACCGTAGACCGACATACCCCTCCCCATTCTCTGGACCTTCCAACAAAAATTTTCGCTAAGCGGGGGAGAGGAGGTCCCTGATCTCCCCCAAGCTGAAAGCGCAGGGGACAGTTTTTCAAAAAATTCATCTGAATTGTTTTGTGATATTGCCAGCCAAATTTCAGATTGCACAGTTGGGCGTGGCCGCTCTATCGATGCCGATAGATTGTCACAAATAAGTCCCGACAACTCAAAAATTTCAGTGGAGTCAAATTCGGACTCGTCGTCTAATTCTAGTGCAATCTCAAATTTAACTGTATATAATTCTGATATCGGCAGTGCCGAACGATGGAAAATTTTTCGCTGGTTTAATTCGAACTCTGAAACTGACCCCGGTTCACCCACCCAAACACAAGTGTTTTCCTGTGTAAATGTTGAGAACCCCCCTCCACCTAATGCGCTAGTCGCATATCCCCACCCCTGTACTCAGTTTCAGCAACCACATTTCCAACAGGGATTGCAGCAGTACGTGCAGTGGCTCACACAAAATATCCACAGGAGCAGTTACCAGCCGCCGGTACCGACCAGAGCCTCATGGAGTGTGCCCCAGGGCCCGGGTGCATATTCTAGCGGGAAATTTTTCACCAAAAATTCCGCAGGCAGGTCAGGTAATAGTGCGCGAAATCGTACGTACGTATATAATGACTGTCGACAGCGCGAAAATTTTCAGTACGGCTCCGGTAAAAATTATCGTCAGCCACATTTCTCAAATTTTGATCCGGATGCTCGTAATTTTGCTGCGCAATCAAATTCCCAGCGTCAAAAGTTTTGGTTGCATAGTGCGCGGGGATCGCAGTACGGCTACAAAGGAGAGCAATCTGGCCATGCGACCAGACACTCACCTACGCCGCCTGCAAAGGTGTTTCGCAAAAGTTTCTCAGCAAATTCAAAATCAATCTCAAATTCTGAAATTCCAACTGTGGTGCGTTTTGCAGTTTTGAGAGACGAAAATTCTGACGAATTGCAAAGAATTTGCAAAATCTCGGAAGCAAACGCACAGCGTGAGAAGCCTGAGAAACGCAAAAAGCGTAAAAAGGGGAAAGTTCCAACTTCAAAATTGGTAGAGCTGAGTCAAAAATCGACGACAAATTCTGATTTTCACAGTACGCATATACGTAACGATGCGCAGGTTCAACGGGAAGCAAAAAAGGGGCAAGGAACCAAGGGCAAACCCAAAGGGAAAGATCCGCCGACGCCGGCGGAACGTCCTAAAAAGGGTGCGTCCAAGGTGTGTTATGCACCTACCCTAGTCCCCACCGGAAAGGAAAATCAACCCAGTAGTCGCCAACAGTCGGGTGAAAAAGCGGGCATGGAGGGGCGACCCTCCCCTCAAAAAGGGAAAAAGAAAAAGGCGAAAAAGAAAAAGGGGAAAAAGAAGGTCCAATTGGAAAATCATGAGGAATCCCCAGATCAACATTTCCCTGAATTGCCTGCATTTGCTTCTCAAATACCGTCAAACCTACGCCAAGAACTGAGTAACGACGTTACGTACTATGTAGGTTCTCAAACGCGCTTTTCCATCGCTAAAGCTTGCGTCATTGCTGTACAGTTAGCGGGTCTTGCGGTTTTTGCCTTGCTTGATACGGGTGCAACTATGTCTATTATGTCTGGTCAATTGTACGAGGCGCTAAAACAAAAGCGTCATTTCACCTATGAAACAGCACCTATAGCACCGGAAGCGGTGACGGCAAATAACCAAAAGATGCCCTATGTAGCAGCGGTGAAGGGCAAACTACAATTTCGTAATTATGTGCATGAGTACGAGTGCCAGGTGACACAGAGTTGTCCTTATGATCTCATTCTTGGTCTCGATTTTCTGGGTAAGCACGACTGGCATTTGCACTTAGGCACACATGCAGTTTCTGGCCCGTTTGGTAATGCCAATATGCTATCACCTTCTGATTTGAAAACTATATACAGTACTATATATACTGTTCTGAAAGATAAATTGCCAAAGGGCATGTCGGTAATTCTGACTGAAGACGTGGAACTATCTCCGCTAGCTGAGCATTATATACCCGTAAAACTCCAAAAACGGGAAAGACCGGTTGACATTTTCGAATCTACAGCTTGTTTCGTGAGCGTTGTGACGCACGAACAGCTGAAGGGCGACGCTACTTACGCTAGTACGTGCCCACAGTCACCGGCTAATAAAAATTATATACCCGAAACAGTTCTCATAGAGGGTAAACCGGAACTAACCGAAAAGTACGGTGTTCACTTACCCCCGGGTTTATTATATACTACGGAGCAAGTTTCACGAGTACGTATATATAATACGTCAGAACTACCGATAACCCTAAAGAATAATTGTGAAATAGCAACGGCTCAGACGGTCCAACCTAAACTAGTGGATGGAATAGTTGTGTTTTGTGAACCAGACTGCAGCGAATGCCAAATGACCGATAATATGTACGTATTAGCCCATGTACGGCAAAAAGTTTCAGGCGAAGCTGAAATTTTGACGCCTTCAGTCCGAGCTTGCGATCGGATTAGGCAAACTATGCAAAATTTGCAGCAATCGCCCAGCTATAGCCCAAAAATTCCTACCGAAAATTTACCTACGTACGTATATAACCATGCGAGCGTCAAACTACCAGATACTGAGGTATATAATTTTGCATGCGAGAACCCGTATACGTATGTAGATAAATTTGAAGGAGGTTCAGCGGTCTCTCAATCAGTCAAAATTCCATCAAGAACGGCTACACAGTATATAACTGACCAAGAACTGATAGAGGGGTTGGCTCTGGATCAAACAGATCTATCCCCCAAGGCGAAGGAGTGCTTAATCCAACTTGTGATTAAGTACAAAAAGGTCTTCGCAAACCCAGGAAATATTGGTCGGTGTAAAACGGGGTATCATGTCATCAATACAGAGGGGTCGGGTCCCGTAATCTCCCCCCCTTTTCGTGCAAACCCCAAGGATAAAACCGAAATCGAAAAGCATATAAAATCTATGCTAGACTCTGGAGTTTGCGAGCCTTCTAACAGCCCTTGGTCATCGCCGTGTATGTTAGTAGCCAAAAAGGACGGTACTACACGTTTTGTTATAGACTACCGTCGTCTAAACGAAATCACCAAAAAAGATCGCTACCCCCTTCCCAAAATTGACGAAATTTTAGATTCACTGAAAGACGGCAAACTTTTTTCAACCTTAGACCTAGCCTCAGGTTATTGGCAAGTAGAAATGTATCCTCCGCATCGGGAGAAAACCGCATTTATATCACATATGGGCTTATTTCAAATGAATGTTATGCCTTTCGGCTTAACAAATGCTCCAGCGACTTTCCAAAGAATCATGGAAAGTATAATAACTGAGTGCCCGGTGTATATAGACGATGTTTTGGTACCTTCCCCCGATGAGGAGCATCATTTACGTATGCTCGAGTTAATTTTTCAGCGCTTAATCGCCAATGGTCTACGCCTAAAGTTGAAAAAGTGTATGTTCGGTCGCAAAAAAGTAGAATACCTAGGGCATATACTATCGGAAAATGGCATAGCTGTTGATCCTAAGAAAGTAGAAGCAGTTCGCAGGTTCCCGACTCCTACGAATGTTTTACAGTTACGCTCTTTTCTGGGACTTGCAAATTACTACCGGCGCTTTGTCAAAGATTTCAGCGCGGTAGCAGCACCTCTAAACAAATTGCTGAAAAAAGACACTAGATTTGAAGGGTCGGAAAGTTGCGAACAGGCGTTTCAAAAATTGTGCGAACTTTTAACTGAAGCTCCAGTACTAGCCTTCCCAGACTGGGTACGTAGATTTGTCTTATGTACCGATGCTAGCTATTCAGGTCTAGGTGCGGTATTGGAACAGGAGTACGGAGATCAGCGGCGACCAGTCGCATACGCGAGTCGTAGCCTATCTAAAGCAGAAACGCGCTATTCAGTCACAGATCTTGAAGGCAGCGCGGTAGTATGGGCTTGTCGCTATTTCCGTCACTACCTAGCCAACGCCGAATTTACTCTAGTTACCGACCACGAAGCGCTAAAGGTACTATTAGGCAATCCTCGAGCTTTAGGTAGTGGACGCCTGGCGAGATGGGCCCTAGCACTTCAGGAGTTTTCATATACAATCGAATACCGAAAAGGTAAAAAGAATGTAGTAGCTGATGCCCTCTCTAGGAACGTCCCACAACCTAATCCTCAGGAGAGCAAGGAAATGCAATCCGATTTGGCAGTCGGACACGTTTCAAAACTTACTCCCCTTGGTCCTACGGAACCAGAGGAAGTTGACGGTACTGAAAACATGTTTCCACCAGCATGTACTATCCATAGTAACATCTTAGAACATCTACGTACGAGCCTAGATACTTGGCACGAGGAGTTACGTACGGACCTAGAAACAGCACACCTAATTCAAGCTTTCGAAAATTCGAAATCAGTTCCATCAGATTACGTATACGAAGATAGGGTACTGTATAGATGGCATGTAGATCTATACGGAAAACGTAGAGCGCGTGCGCGTAAGCTTATAGTCGTACCGGTTCGATTCCGGAAAGAAATTTTTAAGTATATGCATAGCTCTATGTATGGTGGCGGTCCCCCCCCCCCCTCCCAAAACCTTTTTTTTTTTCCCTCCCTCAGTTTTCTTGTTTGGTCTCGCTAGAGATGTCCGCCAGTATATAATGGAGTGCCCTACGTGTGCATTATATACTATAGGTCCTCGTTCTCCGCAAGCACCATTAGGCGAATTTCAACCAGTTACAGCGCCATTTCAGCGAATTTTTATGGATATTATCCATTTTACAAGGAGCTCCAGGGGCTTTGTATGCGCTTTAATAGTGGTAGATTATTTTACGCGATGGGTAGAAGCTATACCGCTACGTAACGAAACCGCGACTACCATAGCGCAGCATTTTCTTATATCTGTAGTAGCCCGACACGGGGTTCCGCGCGAAATTGTCACCGATCAAGGCGCAAATTTTCTATCAGGTCTCATGCAAAATGTATACAGCGTCTGTGGTTCTACTAAATTTCAGACGGCTGCGTACCATCCTCAATCTAACGGTACGGCAGAGCGGGTTTGCGGAACCATACGCGAACTCCTTAAAAAGTATGTAGAACCGGCGCAGCGCAATTGGGATCTGATACTACCTTGGATAGTTTTTACCTATAGAGCTTCAGTACATGATACGCTTCACGAGACGCCATTTTTCCTAATGCACGGACGGGATCCAATTTTACCGATTGGCAGAATTTGAAATATTTTTATCGTTCCAAAGCTACTTTTTTTCTCGTTTTTGCCTTGTAATTTCGACAATACTTAGCAATCAAAGTTTTATTTATTACACAAAAGTAGAGATACATATGAGTATCTGTGTGAAAAAAACCAGCCAAATCGAATTAGGGGTATTGAACTATTCTCAAGCTTGAAATGTGCTACCTAGATTACCATTTATTGCAACTGTGCCTAGTATCATGTAATGCACCGTTGCATATGCCACACCTATTATATGATATTCACAGTCAACATAGTTTACATAATGTACAATTTTCTCATGTTTACTAGATTTTGATTACAAAATTTTTGGATCCAATATTGGCGCAGATTTTGAATTATTTTCAAAGTTCTACAGCTATTTATTTCTTGTTTTTGCCTCGTAAATTTGACAATACTTAGCTGTCAAAGTTT
>JASANF010003697.1:0-18036 GCA_030248245.1 Trissonchulus sp. WLG1_4 | reverse complement strand
ATATATAAGTGTTGTTAGTTCATTTATAATTTATAATGGTATTGACTAATTTTTTTGAAGTCCTTGTAGGAATTCTTGATTCTTGCGTCATCAGGTAAAGCATTCCATAGTTTGGAGCATATCATCTGTGAATGTAGTCGGAATTACTTTTAGGAAGCGTGATCCTGTAATTATGTCTTGCGTTGTGTGGGTTAATGCTATGGTGGAATAATTCAGATATACAGTAAGGCTGCCTGTAGCGGATAGCGTTGTACGTTATTTTTAACGCATGTTGTATTCGTCGACTTTTGAGACTCTCCAAGGGAATAGAAGCAGTGGGAGTAAACCAGGGTAGACGTAATAACTGTCTTGCGGCAATGTTTTGAAATCTTTGTAGTCGATTTAACTCGGCAATAGGTGCACTTAATTGCAGTGTGGGGCAATATTCTAAATTACAACGAATATAAATTTTGTAAAGAAGAATAAGTTCTTGGTGTGATAAAAGATTGCGGATAAAACGCAGTTTTCTTAGGGAGGCAGCAGCTTTTTGAATCATACTGGAGATTTGTTTCGTTATTTTAAGATCGGACTGAAAGATCCATCCGAGTACTTTTATCGATTTGGACGCAGAGATGGTTTGATTATCGATATGGATTTGCGAGGTTTCAGGTTGTTGGCGAGAAAAAATAATCATTTGCGTTTTTCCTACGTTTAATTTCAGCAAATTTTCTTGCATATACTGTTGGATGAAGTTAAATTTTGTTTGCAAATCGACACAAACAGCAGTAGAATTGTGTCCTGAACTGTAAATACTGGTGTTATTTGCGTATCGAATTACCGTAATGTTTGCGTTGGACCATGTGAGATCAGCATAGAATAGGTTGAATAACAAAGGAGACAGGACCGAACCTTGTGGTAAACCAGTTAAGACTGAAAGTATTTTAGATTTGGCTGTTCCAACTTGAACTAGTTGCGTTCTATTCGTAAAACAAGCCCGTTTTGCGAGTAGAGTTAAATTAATTTAGGAATAATTTCGTTGCGACATGCTTGTAATGCTGAGGATATTCTTCGAATATAGAACGCGGCGCAACATTTTTCAATGCCAAGACTTTTCAAACAACTAAACATGACCACTCTCAGTTTTGATCACATTTTTTAGCTGAAGTCTAACAAAAAAGATGCGCCACTTTTTTTAGGGCATTACTTTTGCGACTACTTGTACTCTTGATTGTCAGAATCTATTTTTCCGCAGCGAAATCACATGTTCGGTTTTTTTAGTGGTGCAACTATTTTTATTGTCAGACATCAACAATGTCAGCAATAATGGTTAAAAATGGTTCTATTTCAGAAAAATTCATATGGCACAGTTTAAATAAGCTACAATCAAACAAAAGGTAGGTCTGAATTTGCCTCTGCGGGCGACCTTCACTCCCGAAATCGCGGGCGACCTTCACTCCCGAAATCGCGATTTTTTCCGGTGCCAACCGCAGCCCCAGCTTAGACGGTCAGCCGCTGAGTCCGCATAAAGTTTCATGATATTTTGATCAAGTAACACCATTCTACATGCATACTGAGGAGCTGGACTGTGTTTGTGAATCCTGTTTCATACTTATATGTATGTATAACAAACAGCATAAGGCTTTTAAAAAATATTTCACACCACGAAGAATTTCTGTTAATTCTAAGAAAAAAGCAATGCAGTTGAGCAGCAAGTTTTCTGCAAAGCAGTGCTACATATGTACATAAGCTTAAAAGTCACTAAGCTGAGTGACATTCATAGCCGTAACAGGCGTCGTTGGCAATGGCGCTTTAAGTCAACCATATCCTGGTTTCAATGCGCTGATCTGATATATAATCTACAAACCATTGTCACAACAGGTTTCGTTGCAACACTGTTCAATGACATTATCGGCTATCGCGAACATGTTATACGCTCGCACACCCAGTGTTGCTTGTCGCTAAATACATATTATTACTCTGCATAACCGCTGATGCCAGATCACTACACAGACTGAGCACACACAGCACACACACACCCACACATCTAGTGTAATTTAGAGACATACCCGATTGTTCAGTGCAACTTTACACGGAGAAGAGAGATACATGCAAATTGACCATTTGCATTATAGTATATACGCGGCGGCTGAGGCCGCCGCGTAAAAAGACTTCATTAACTGTAATGCGTCATGATTTAACCCAAATGCAGACAGTTTTGCTAACATCAGCTCATGGTTAATAGAATCGTACGCTTTTGCTATGTCCAAACTAAGCAGACCGAATATATTGTTCATGTCTAGTTGTTGGCGGCATTTGTTAGTTAAGTATAGTAAAGCTGTCTCGCAACTGTAGTTGCGACGAAAACCAAACATGTCTTTAGGTAGAAATTGCTGAAAATGAGCGTCAAGTTGTGATAGTATTAAACTTTCAAAGCATTTTGCAATATTTGGTAAAACAGAAATTGGCCGATAATTCTTTTTGCATGTTGGATCGTCTTTTTTAAATATTGGGGTTATTTTGGCAATTTTGAAATCATCGGGAATGGAATTTGTCAGGATAAAATGATTAAATAGATCTGTGAGTGGGATATATAGTTGATACATTAGACTCTTGAGTAATTTAGGGCTAAGTTCGTCGATTCCAGTTGCTTTAGATTTGTCCAGATTTTTTAAACATTTAAGTACTTCTGCGTCAGAGAAGAAGGCAAATGAAAATTCGGGGAACCTTTTTCTCCTTAACGTTTGAAAGCTTTTGCTGGTTGCTAGTAAATTTTGATTTATTTGCGTAAATTGTACAACTTCCGTTGTGAAATACGTATTGACTGTATCGGCAATGACTTTTTCATCGCTAATAACCTTTGATTCATCAATAAGGTGATTGATCATTAACGTAGCCTTATTTCTGCCCAGTCCAGATATCCTTTGTAATTCTTTGTGAAAACTTTTTGTAAATGATCTTTGATTATCCATGCAGGCTTGTAACCTGGCGGCAATTTTTTTTCTTTTTAGTTTTGTAACGAAGTTTCTCTGAATTCTGAAACGCGCTTGGTTAGCAGAGTTTTTTTGGTAGTTTTGATAGTCGGTCTCGTTTATTTCTTAAAATATGTTAAGTTGACAGTGCTTTGGTACCAGTTTAGTCACAATGTACATAACTGGGAGCAAGAGTCTGGGAGGTATATACTATATGCGTAGAATACAGTATGTAAAATATGAAATAATAGAGCCAAGTACAGTCAGTTTCAAATGAAAATGCCTCTTGGCGTCCGAATTCCGACGCCAGACGCGTCGGATTACGTCATCCGACGCGTCGGAAAGTTTGGCGTCGGTCGACGCGTCGGAGGCATTTTCATTTGAAATGGACTATAAATGAAAAAAGTAATATTCTTTGGCAATGCGAGAAATTCAAAGCCAGGTATATTTAAAACTAAAGAATTAAAAAATTAATAAAAAATTAGAAACTGAATTCTAAAATTAAATTCCCACCTGTCCATAACGTTTCTTATTCTCCCGCCATGAGCCATAGTCATACTTCTGGAATTTGCCACTGTTCACAAGCTGAAAATTATCACATTAAATTCATATTAAAATCAATCAATCAGTTATGTATGGTGCTTTAAAGCTTGGATTTAGGTATACTCGTTCTAGGTATTTTTTGTTCTTGATATATGTTAAAAAAATTCCAATTCCAAAAAAACTACTTGACTTAAATATGACAAGTTTTTACAGAAAATGGGGGTCAAATCTAGCTGGTACCCAAAAACTTACCTAACGCAAACAACCGTGTCAATTTTTTACAGCAGTTGGCCAAAATGTGTCCCTGTCCCTATGTCCTTTAGGACGAATGCACGAATGTTAACAGCCAAAAATAACCCTTTACTGCATGAATTTTTTGAAATTGAACTAAGAATACCTAAGGCATCCTCGTGCAGTACATGATTCTGTGAAACATCTCGCCAACAGGCTTTACTGAAGTTCGACCAAAAATTGCTGGACCCTGAGATAAAAAGAAACACGAGATTTCATTACGAAAAGAACGAATTGCAAGCATCAAGAGTAGGGATGTGAGTGGTCTGAAAATTTCCGGAAATAGGTCCTAACTGAAATAGGTTATGTATTTCGTTAGTTAGGATTTCAGTTATGTATTTCCGGAAATTTCCGAAGCAATCTTTCCGAAAATTTCCGGAAATTTCCGGAAATTTCCTACCTGAAGATTTTGAGTAATTTCCGGAAGTTTTCGGAAATTTCCGGCATATATTGGTTTTATTTAATAATTTTTAAAGAAAATTTAAACAATTGTATTTAAATTTAAAAGCATAATTTATGACAATTTTATATAATTTTTACAATATTAAAATTTTGATGTAATTAATCTCATGAAGCAGTGCAATTTGCAAGGAACCCAAGCAAGCGCACATTTTGAACACAATTTTTTCTGTTAAATATAGTTTTGGTAATTTTCATCAAGAGTACATAATAGCGTCTCACTCCATATAGAAGAAGAGTGAGACACTTTCCAGCCTGCCTGTGTTCTAGCACAGGCAGATGCGCTGGTCGTTTTCAGGCTACATGTTGACATTCTATGCAACATGTGACTGGCCAATCAGAAGCGAGCTTCTATTCTCTGATTGGCAGACGCCTGTGCACGTGCTCCAATCAGAAAACGACATAGGGATAATGGTTAATAACTCATTATGTATTCCTAGTCTGCCTGTAAAAACATTAAAAAAGGTTTGCAAATACCTTTGGGGATATTTTGGCAAACTTTCAGCGAAATTGATTGAGAAACTTTGAAGAAATTCAGAAAAGTTTATATCTCAAAAGTTTCTCAATCAATTTCGCTGAAAGTTTGCCAAAATATTCCTAGAGGTATTTGCAAACCTTTTTTAATGTTTTTGCAAGCAGACTATGAATAAATAATGAGTTATTAAGCTTTTATCCCTATCTTAATGCTTATCAACCCATCAGCGATTATATACTAAAGTGTGTTACGCAGGGAATCTACGCGCTGATTGGTCAGCCACATGTTGAATAGAATGTCAACATGTAGCCTGAAAACGACCAGCGCATCTGCCTGTGCTAGAACACAGGCAGGCTGGAGAGTGTCTCACTCTTCTTCTATATAGAGAAGCTATTATGTACTCTTGTTTTCATGTATCTTGTCGCACGAAAAACTGCTATAAGGAAAAGGCCGTGTTTGTCTGAAGCTTCATGTGCATAGCTTGATTAAAATGTTTTGTTGAGTGTTCGGTTCAGTTTTTAAGTCTATATAACCCTTTCATGCGCAGAGGATCATGGAAGATACCACATGGTGAACTACCCATATCTGGGTTTATGCAACTGGCTTGACTAGTCTATTCTAGTGACAAGGTCCTTAAGCTGTTTTATGGGAATTGCAGGTCTTCGCCTTTGGCCGGCGATGTTTAGTCCTACTGCCACACAGCTTTAAAGCTTTAGAAAAAATTAAATTTAATTTAAATTAAATACAAAACTAAATTTTGCTGTATCTTAGTGTCTACATAATCACAAAACATTAACCCTTTGACTGAAGCAGCCAGACTTTGACACCTTCCAGTTTTTTGGCCATTGCTTGAGCTATGTGCGTCGTAGAGAGCTCGCGAAACCCCCATTCAATAGAAAATTTAATGGTAATCAAAACATAATAGTCGATTAAGGGTCTAGGACGCACCGTTTTTGAGTTATAAGCGCTCAAAGCTGAAAGTTTGTGCAACTTTTGCGCCATCGCTCAGGCGTGTACCTCACCTTAGAGTATTAACACAGCAACCGTGCGCCTGTCATAGTTGACTGCTAGAAATGAACTATGTACAATATCCGCTGTATCTGATGCACAAAAACCTGACTGCCGCAATTGCGATCAAACATCATAATGAGGCCATAAAGAAATTACTACTTTACGTTGAAAACAAGCCCAACCTGCGGCAAAACCTTCAGTAAGTATTAAGAATTTTGTTCAAGTAAGCTGACCAGCAGGTCAGCTAAAACCTGTTGTGCAGCAGATAATTATCTTATTGTAAACTGTGTATGCAAAAGTTGAATGCGTTTTTATGCAATCTTACAATAAGTTGTTTATGCAAAAACTGGAAAGAGTTTTAATTATCTAACAACAAATTGTGGAGGAATTGGTTGTTTTGATGAGTGAGAAGTGTATTCATTCTTTCATGACCAAAAATGACTACAGTTCGCAGGAAACATAAGATGCTGCCAACAAAATTATCTGGTCAAATGTTGGTACTATCAGCAATGTGACACACGCGCACTATGTGACACACATGAACTAAACAAACGCACATTGACATTTTTCCAGCTTACAGTGTAACTTTTGCACTAGACAATGATGTGACGCTCTCGCAGTAGCTCTAATATGCAAAGCAAACTAACGCACAGACGTACATGGCACTACAAGCCCAGTGTATTCCGCCAGAAATCAAAATTAGAGACCTGTTGTGCTGTGGCACAACAGGAAAAAGTCAAATTTTCACATTGCTTAATCAAGCATAGGTTTCGCTGTGTGGCAGCAGGACTAAAATTGGGCCACTAAATGTGAAGATCTGCGATTCCTGAAAAAACAATTCGAAGATCGGTTGACTAGATTAAGGCAGCCAAGCTCTATATCCCAGATTGGGCATCCACCACGTGTGGTACCTGAGATTCCCAGCATGAAAGGGTTAAGAAATTTATAAGAAAATTTTTAAAAATATTTCAATTTTTTGGAAAATTTTCGGAAATTTTCGAAAATTTCCGGAAATTTCCGGAAAATTCCTCAAAAGTCAAATTTCCGCCTTTCCGGAAATTTCCGGCCGAAGAAAATTTCCGGAAATCTCCCAACCCTAATCAAGATTCAAGAGTACAGCGAGTAGTCACAAATGTCACTGCACCTGTTTTGTCTTAGAGTTCAGCAATTTCTGGTCAGACTTTAAAGGGTGGATTTAACAAAGGTGGTTTACTAAACCATGGTTTTACGTACGTTTTATGTGATTTACACATAACTACATTAAGCATCAAGAGTACAGCGAGTAGTCACAAATATCATGCCGCCTGTTTTGTCTCAGGGTTCACCAATTTTTGGTCAGACTTTAGTATAAATTATCGCCATTCTGAAATCTGAATTCTGATACCTACGCCATTATGCAGTAGAGATATAAATAGTCCCTGACCTGGCCAAAATGAGCCATGTTCTGCACAGACGTCCCGGCCGGATTATGGGCCAGATACACGGGATATCTAGTCGCGTTCATTTGATTAGAATCCGTTCCACAAATCAGGAACATAATGTTGGTGCACAGCGGGTTAGCCAGCCAGGAACCGCAAAAGGCGTCCGCAACCACTTGAGTCACTTTACTGTTCGCGCCAAATTCGTTCTGACCAATCAGTTTGTAGACCAACTGAAAAACACAAGCTACGGTTCAGCTTGGGGTATTTTGGGGCTTAAAATGGGCTTACCAAGACTTCACTTAACTGGACTTAAACCAGCGGAATTAAGGCCATTGGACATTAGATATACTATCTGAGGGCCGATTTCTTGGCAGAATTAAACGGCTGGACTTATTTTAGTCTGAAGTTTATGAATGATATTGGACTAAACAAGCAGAAAAAAGGCACCTGCTTACATTTTAGTCCGAAACCGAACCCAGTTACAAACAATATATCGGTCTGTAATAGTTTTTAACAGGCACCCTTAACAGGCCCACTTAAGGGGGTAGTGTCGCGAAAGCTGTCGACTTTGCGCGACTATAAAACTTTTTCAGTAAAAGATAGGTCATTGTTCTTTATATATTCTGAAAATATGTTTCAAGGCAAATATTTTTGCTAAGTTTCAGAAAAATTGATGCAGCATACAGTTAGCAGTGAAGTCGCAAAGTCGGAAAAATGACGTTTTGAAAACCTATTCACATTCGATAATTTCGTCACAATTAAAAAACTTTTTGTTCAGATTCTTTGCACAAAGTAAAAGCACATATGCTCTAGTTTATGCACACAAAATTTGGTGCAAATTGCTTGAGTCGTTGTGGAGTAATGCCTGTTTGAACTGTGAAACTGTGCGTAACCTGTAAGGTACTCACAGCAATAATGATAAATTGTAAAAAATTTAGACACATTTTGAAATCAAAAGCAAAACGAAGCTTTATTTTTCAATTTTCTTATTTGTGGCAAAAAATGGTGTATCAAAACATTCCATGTACTTCAAAAGCTGGCCAATCTGATATCTGGCTTGATTTTTTGAACTTTTATGTCTCTATTGTGTGATGTCTGGCTCACAAATGGTGATTGGTTAAAAATATTGGTAGATATTGGTAGTCTAGTGTCTGGCAGTATTTATTTGACACCATATGGTATTTCAGTAGTTTCTCAGTGAACGTACAATTTCAAATCAAAAAGTTGTCATTTTGCAGCCTATGAGCAAAACTGCTTTGGCGACACTACCACCTTAAATTGGTTTAACTTTGCCTAAGCTAATGTAACACGATTCGACACTACCACAGTATTTTAACTTTTTCACAAATTATTTTGACTGGATATTAATCATTACTGTGATATTAACAAGAGTACATAATAGTGTCTCACTCGTTATAGAAGAAGAGTGAGACACTCTCCTTTCTGCCTGTGTTATAGCGCAGGCAGATGCGCTCGTCATTTCCAGCCCACATGTTGCCGTTTTATGCAACATGTGGGTAGCCAATCAGAAGCGACCTTTGCTTCTGATTGGCTGGACGCCTGTGTACGTGCTCCAATCAGCACATTGGCTATCAGCACATCTGATTGGCTACCCACATGTTGCACAAAACGGCAACATGTGGGCTGGAAATGACGAGCGCATCTGCCTGCGCTATAACACAGGCAGAAAGGAGAGTGTCTCACTCTTCTTCTATAAAGAGTGAGACACTATTATGTTTGAATGTTTATTCGGAGGAAATACCAGCATACAATTCCAATACTGGAACATATTATGCTATTACGCAACACATTTACGCAGATTACACCAGTGACGGTAACATATAGAAAGTAAATATATAAAATGTTAGCGAATAAGGTTAGTTTTGGTTAGTCAATAGCATGATCATTTTTAAAAGTAGAATAATGAAAATAATTTCCAAAAAACGAAATTTAGTTTAATTAGCCGCAATTTGTCTAATCGTATTTAGATTTTCTAATCTTTTATGAAATGCAAATGATGCAAAACTTGAACTTTTATCCAACAATTCGAAATCTTCCGTTTGCAATAAGTCGATAAATATTTGCTCGGGGGTTTTCGAAGTATCCAACAAAAAATTCCGCTCAAGGGCAAAAAATGGACAAGTTATTAAAAAGTGAACTTCATTTTCAACTTCCCTGCCATCACATAATTTACAAAAACGTTCATGTCTTGGTACCCTATGAGTCTCACGCCTGTCCCACCTTCCTCTTTCAATTTCCAAATCATGAGATCGTAGTCTCAATTTGGTTAAGGCTACTCTATTCCTTGTCCGCGTGATAAGCCTCAAGTATGGTTCCAACCCAAAAGATGCTTTGACTGTCACATACAGATCAAGACTGGGAAGACTAACCATTTCTCTATTCCACTCATTCAAAAAAATAACTTCTGTGTAAAATTTTAACACAGATTTACGCAACAGATTTGGTTCTTCTACTTTTTGTATTTCCCATAATTTTTCCATGTTACAAATTTGTAAAATAGAAATCAAACCATGTAACCAATTTTTGAACATAGGCTTTTGGAAATATAAACAACATAGCATATAATAAGCTTGTTTTCGCAAAGACTTGTCTGGAGATTCGAGGATTTTTACCCAGTAGTTTAAAAGCGCTAATATACGTTTAATTAAAAGCGGAATACGTCCGGTTTCTCCATACACTGCAACTGTAGGAGTAGTACTTTTTACATGAAGAATTCTTTTCAAGTAATTGATATGTATTTTTTCAGTAATATCTAAAGAATTATGCAGAATACGAAAATTCGCACTATTCCACGTAACATAACCCCAGACTTCGGATCCATAATGTAGGACCGACATAACTAAGTTGTCAAAAAGTTGTAATTTCGTATCAATTTTCAACAAAGAATATTTTTGCATAAGAAACAACAAAAACGACTTTGCTCGATCTGCTATATCAACACGATTTGCAATCAGTTTACTAGTGCAAACTCCTGTTTCATCAACTAAAAAACCTAAGTACTTGACAGAGTTTGCAATTTTAAGTTTTTCTTTTCCGTAAAAAACTTCATAACTGTTTAATGTTAATCCGCGTGGGCGAAAACACACTACACTTGATTTTTTAGTATTTACTAGAATATCCCACGTCATACAGTAAATTTCTAATAAGTTTAATAACACTTGTAAATTTTGCGCAGTTTCAGCAAAAAGTACCAGATCGTCGGCGTAAAATAACGTGCGCAAGCAAGCTGAGTGTAGTGCTAAACCAGGCGCATTGTGTTCAATTAAAAAGTCTTCTAGATCAGCTAAGTATAAACTAAAAAAAAGAGGTGAAAGAACCCCACCTTGTTGAACACCTACTCCGATTTTATATAATTGGTTTTCGTGACCGGCAATGCAAAACTGCGTTTTGCTAAACACGTTCTGAAATAATTGCAGTAGTTTGTACGATATGCTGATTTTTGAAAGTTTGTATAAAAGCCCGATGCGATTTACACGATCGAATGCTTTTGTGAAATCGATGAATGCAGCAAAAACAGGTTTTTTATTTGCAAAGTTTATTGTTATAAGAGAGTGAAGTATAAATAAATTGTCGACCGTTGAATAATTTTTCCTGTAGGCGAGTTGATTTGAATTTTCATAATCACGCATTTTTAACCAATACAGTAACCTAGTGTTTATTAACGTATCAAAAAGTTTACCCAAATTGCTCATTAGGGAAATGCCTCGATAATTGGAAACATCTTGTGGATCGCCACTTTTATAGATTGGAACAATTTTTGAAGTTGCCCAGGCGCTAGGATAAATTTGTGTACGAAGTATAGCATTGAAAAGTTTGGTCCAGAGATGTGCAATACTATCTGACTGCTTTAATAACTCGTTAGTTATACCGTCCATACCGGACGCGACATTACTTTTTGCTTGCGTTAAAGCTAACGTAACCTCATTTTCTGTTATGTCTCCATCTAAATATACAGACTGTGTTCCGCTATTAATGTATAAATTTAACTGTTCTAAGAAGTAATTTTCATGTGAAAGATGAGTTGTAATTGAATACAAATTTTTATAATACTCTGCAAACAGTTTGCTATCTGGTATTTGGTTTGTAACCCGAGGTAAAATGGCCTGCCAAAATTTTGAGGGGTTGGAGTTTCGGTATGACTCGATTTTTTTCGCCTGCGCATACTCAAATTGCCTTTTCGCTTTTCGCACTGCTCTACGAAAAAGTTTTCTAGTAATTTTATACATGTTTTTAGTGTACTCACATTTATAACGCGACATTGCTTGAATTGCCTCAAAAAACTTTTTCTGAGCCTCTGTGCAATTAAAATTCCACCAGCGTTTTGGATTTTTGCGAAAATTAGGTTTACGCGTTGTGTACGAAATAAAACTGGGTTGTAACAAATTAGATAAGTTTTGAATACAATTACTTAGTTGTGGGTCACTCTGAGCTTGAGAACATTCTTGCTCCAGCTGGTCTATCTTTAGGTTAACTATGTCAGAATTTAGGTAGTTCTGATACTTTAGTTTGAGGTTTTCCGACCAAGGTAAATGTTTCCTGTAAGTTGGAGTAAGAATGACCTCTCTAGAATCATGTGCTACAGGTTTCACAAGTGAATGTAGATTTATCTGCAAACACAGAGGTCGATGACTTGTGAATTCTGCAACATCATTGCTACAGTCAAAGGTATCATCAACTACGAAAGACATAACATATTTGACAAATTCACAATCAATTAACATATAATCAACAACACTAGCACTAATTCCATTGTTAGTTATATGATGACCACTATTAGTGAATTTAACAGAATTTGGACCGTGTGCACCATTTAAGATATGCATATTTAATGAGTTGCAAAAATGGAGTAATTTTGTACCAAATGCATTAATTACTGTATCCTCTGAGTAGCGCGTCAAACGATTACTGGCATACATTACATCATTCGGCAAACAATCATATCTTGCATCAATAACAACATTATTAATGTTTAAACCTCCGATTCTCGCATTAAAGTCGCCAACAACTAGTAAATGGTTTAAAAATTTTTGCTCTATAGATCTATCTATTAATTCATCAAATAAATTATATGATACGGCTTGGTGTCTTGGTGACGACTGTGGCGGTATATAAGAAACACATAAACATATATCTTTGTTTGTACCAAGACATACTTTTTTTATTTTCAACCACAAAAAATCTGGAGTGGAAATTTCTAATTTTGTAATAAAATGCGAAAAACTTTTCTTAACATAGGCAGCAGTTCCGCCAGAATTTCTAAACGCTTTTGAATTATAAATTTTTCTGTTCTCAAAAAATAATTGATAGCCATCTATTTCAAGATCGGTCATTTGCCAATCAAACTTCCAAGTTTCCGCTAAACACAAAATATCAGGGTTTTGATACTGAGTTAGCAAAACTTGGAGTTTGTCATATGACAGACCTTGAACGTTTACAAATACAACCAAAATCATCAATAATTGTCTTTAAAAAAATCAGGTAAATACATCGCGGTAGCTCGTCGCAGGTCAGAAATATTAGTGTATTTTCGTTTTTCAAACATAACCCCGTCGTCCATAAAATACGCTCTTGGGGACCCCTGTTCATATAATTTGCTCATAATTGGATACGCACTCGCGCGAAACTTCCGAACGTTTAAGGTCAGGTCATCACGGATTCGCACAGACTGTTCATCGAAAGCAGCCCTGTTGTCCCGATAAATATCCATCACCTTCCGTTTCATAATTTGACTCACCAATTTTATTTTTATCGGTCTGGCCCGGTTTTGTAGCTTTTTTCCTAACCGGAAGGAATCACTCAAAACAAAGTCCGGATGATTTATTCCAAAATTTTCCCCCAAAAATTTCAAAGCGACATTTACCGTGTTTTCTTGTCGAGTCTCAATTATCCCGTAAACCACAATATTGTTGGATTTTATTTGCATTTCTAAGTCATCCAGTTTCCGCTCAGTTTTAGATTGTGCAAATTTTAGCTCATTGGCTAATTTTGCACTATCAATGCCAAGTTTTGCAACTTTTTCCGACTCTTCTTTCAGTTCACTAACTTCAGAATTCAAAAAGTTCAGTCCTTCTTCCATTTCCCCCATTTTTGATATGATTGGTTGAAGTTTTTCTTCCACCACTTGCTGAAGATCAGCTTTCAGCAGTTCAATATCAGTTGTTTTCGCTACTGAATTCTCGATTTGAACCAGTTTCTCCGCAAATGCTGAAAATTGAGCTGACAATTTCGACAGTAAAGGGGGATCATTAGGTAATTGGGGCGAGAGAGTGCCCGACGGAACTTCCGAAACCGATTCGGATCGTTTTTGCATCGCTTGGGACCGCGTCTTAGGATTACTTGGACCAGAACCAGACATAATAAGCAAGAAATTTATGCCCACGAGAAATTTCAGAACCGAAAAGGAACGTAATCCACACGGGTAAAGTAATAAAATAGGAACAAAAAGTAAGCAGTAGTGAATTAAAGCGACGGAAATAAGCAAACGCAATAATTATTCGTAAATCATGTTCAAAAATAAAAAAGTTAGAGAAATTAGTAGTATAATTAAACGAAGTTTTTACGATCAAATTATGTACGCACAAAATGCATATAAACACATGTGTTATATAACATCGCAACATGCATCGCAGAACGAAGTTGTAACACAACCGTTCACCAGCGCGTCCACGCGTATTATGTACTCTTGATATTAAGTATTAACTGAAAATTGGATCCGAATACTTAGCAGTAAGAATGAAAGAATATAGTGACATTTCACAAGTAGATAGATTGTTTAAATATAGTTCAAATTTAAATAGGTAGACATCCTTATAGTTATCACCGTAAGCTTAATACGTTGCTAATAAAAATTCCTATATAAAAAATAAAAATAAACAATCAATAAGCTGGCTCTAAAAATTAAAGCATATTACGTGAAACGTAACTTAATTTGCCCATACTTTGCAAAGAGAAAGTTAACAGAGCCGATAAGTCGCAAGGGGCCTTGCATGTGACCCAGCGTCGTGATGGGGGCCAGAGCGAAATAATGCTTGATCTAGAGCGGTCGGAGAATAGCATTGTTCTAAAATCTGACAAATGAAAGCTGCGCCACTTACTTATCTTGGTGGCATGGCAGCACGCTTCTTATCTGTAGTAAATGTTTGTTTTTGTTTTTATATAGGAATTTTTATAATTAAATTGGTTTCATAATTATAATGTATACCTGTAATGAGCAAACACAGATGCTAAACAATTGCGTACTTTTGCGATGCACTAAATCTCTCCAATTTCTATGCTAAGTATCTGTTATTGACTTCAGTAATACTTTAATATGAGAGTACATAATACGCATAAACACTGGTGAGACGATTATACTACAATTCATTCTGCGATGCATGTACGAATGTATATAACACATGTGTTTATATGCATTTTGTGCGTACATAATTTGATAGTTTAAAAACTAATTTTGGTATATATTTTAATTTGTCTAGTTTTTATTTTTGAACATGATTTACGAATAATTATTGCGTTTGCTTTGTTCGTCGCTTTAATTCACTCTGCTTACTTTTGTTCCTATTTTATTACTTTACCGTGGATTACGTTCCTTCGTTCTGAAATTTCTCGTGGGCATAAATTTCTTGCTTATTATGTCTGCATTCTAAGTTACAAGTAATATTTAAGACACGCGGTTCCAAGCCAATGCAAAAGCAAATGATCCGACCGGTTTTCCGAGATGGTTCCGTAAGGGCACTCTCTCGCCCCAATTTTTTGTGTTTACCTTAATGATCCCCCTTTTTACTGTCAAAATTGTCAGCTCGATTTTCAGCATTTTGCGGAGAAACTGGTTCGAATCGAGAGATGTAATGTACCGAAAACGACTGATATTGAACTGCTGAAAGCTGGATCTTCCAGCAAGTGGTGGAAGAAAAACTTCCAACCAATGGTGTCGAGAAATGGGGGAAAATCGGAAGAAGGACTGAACTTTTTTGAATTCTGAAGTTAGTGAACTGAAAGAAGAGTCGGGAAAAAGTTGGGAATTTTTCAACATTGATAGTGCAAAATTCAGCCGATGACTTTAAATTTGCACAATCTAAAACTGAGCGGAAACTGGATAATTTAAAAATCCAAATAAAAAATCCAACAATATTGTGGTTTACGGTATAACTAACACTTTCGACAAGGAAGCACGGTGAAACATTGGCGCTTTGAAATTTTTGAGGAGAATTTTTGAAGTAGAATCGTCCGGACTTTGTTTTTTTAAGTGATTCGCCTTCAGGTTCAGGGAAAAAGCTCCAGATTGACCGGCTCAAACGAATAAAAATGGTAATTCGTGACTCAAAAATTTTGAAACGGGAATTGATCGAATTTTTTGCGGGACAAGAGAACTAAAAACAAGTGAACGGTCTGTGCGAATCCATGATAACCCTGACCTTAAACGTTCGGAAGTTTCGCACGACTGCGTATCCAATTATAAGCAAATTATATGAACAGGGGTCCCCGAGAGCGTTTTTTATGGACGACGGGGCTTATGTTTTTTGAAAAACGAAAATACAGCTAATATTTCCTCAACCTCCAACGAGACTACAGCAATGTATTTTCCTGAATTTTTTAAAGACAATTATTGATGATTTTGGTTGTATTTGCTAAACGTTCAAGGTCTGTAGTATGACAAAACTCCAAGTTTTTTCTAACTCATGTATCAAAACCCTGATATTTTGTGTTTAGCGGAAACTTGGAAGTTTGATTGGCAAATAGACCGATCTTGAAAATAGATGGCTATCAATTATTTTTTGAGAACAGAAAAATTTATAATTCAAAAGCGTTTAGAAATTCTGAGCGGAACTTCTGTCCTATGTTTAAGAAAATTTTTTCGCATTTTATTACAAAATTAGAAATTTCCACCTCCAGATTTTTTGTGGTTGAAAATAAAAAAAGTATGTACTTGGTACAAACAAAGAATTATATGTTTATGTGTTTTCTTATATACCGCCACCGTCATCACCAACACACCAAGCCGTATAATATAATATTATTTAATGAATTAATAGATAGATCTATAGAGCAAAAATTTTTAAACCATTTCCTAGTTGTTGACGACTTTAATGAGAGAAATAGGAGGTTTAAACATTAATAATGTTGTTATTAATGCAAGATATGATTGTTTGCCGAATGATGTAATGTATGTCCAGTAATCGGGTTTGACGCGCTACTCAGAGGATACAGTAATTAATGCATTTGATACAAAATTACTCCATTTTTGCAACTCATAAAATATGCATATCTTAAATGGTGCACACGGTCCAAATTCTGTTAAATTTACGAATAGTGGTCATCATATAGCTAACAATGGAATTAGTGCTAGTGTAGTTGATTATATGTTAATTGATTGTGAATTCGTTAAATATGTTATGTCCTTCGTAGTTGATGATACCTTTGACTGTAACAATGATGTTGCAGAATTCACAAGTCATCGACCTCTGTGTCTGCAGATAAATCTACATTCACTTGTGAAACCTGCAGCGTATGACTTTAGAGAGTCCATTCTTACTCCAACTTACAGGAAACATTTACCATGGTCTGAAAACCTTAAACTAAAGTATCAGAACTACCTAAAATCTGACACAGTTAACCAACAGATAGACCAGCTGGAGCAAGAATGTACTCAGGCTCAGAGTGACTCACAACTAAACAATTGTATTCAAAACTTATCCAATTTGTTACAACCCAGTTTTATTTCGTACAAACCGCGAAAACCAAATTTTCGCAAAAACCCAAAACGCTGGTGGAATTTAAATTGCACAGAAGCTCAGAAAAAGTTTTTTGAGGCAATTCAAGCAATGTCGCGTTATAAATGTGAGTACACTAAAAACATGTATAAAAAATTACTAGAAAACTTTTTCGTAGAGCAGTGCGAAAAGCGAAAAGGCAATTTGAGTATGCGCAGGCGAAAAAAATCGAGTAATACCGAAACTCCAACCCCTCAAAATTTTGGCAGGCCATTTTACCTCGGGTCACAAATCAAGTACCAGATAGCAAACTGTTCGCAGAGTATTACAATAACTTGTATTCAATTACAACTCATCTTCCACATGAAAATTACTTATTAGAACAGTTAAATTCGTACATTAATAGAGGAACACAGTCTGTATATTTAGATGGAGACATCACGGAAAATGAGGTTACGTTCGCCTTAACGCAAGCAAAAAGTAATGTCGCGTCCGGTATGGACGGTATAACTAACGAATTATTAAAGCAGTCAGATAGTATTGCACATCTCTGGACCAAAGTTTTTAATGCTATACTTCGTACACAAAATTATCCTAGCGCCTGGACAACTTCAAAAATTGTTCCAATTTATAAAAGTGGCGATCCACAAGATGTTTCAAATTATCGAGGCATTTCCCTAATGAGCAATTTGGGTAAACTTTTTGATACGTTAATAAACACTAGGTTACTGTATTGGTTAAAAATGCGTGATTATGAAAATTCAAATCAACTCGCCTACAGGAAAAATTATTCAACGGTCGACAATTTATTTATACTTCACTCTCTTATAACAATAAACTTTGCAAATAAAAAACCTGTTTTTGCTGCATTCATCGATTTCACAAAAGTATTCGATCGTGTAAATCGCATCGGGCTTTTATACAAACTTTCAAAAATCAGCATATCGTACAAACTACTGCAATTATTTCAGAATATGTTTATTGAAAAATGTAGTTTTGCATTGCCGGTCACTGAAAACCAATTATATAAGATCGGAGTAGGTGTTCAAAAAGGTGGGGTTCATTTCACCTCTTTTTTTAGTTTGTACTTAGCTGGATCTAGAAGACTTTTTAACTGAACACAATGCGCCTGGTTTAGCACTACACTCAGCTTGCTTGCG
>JASANF010003696.1:0-14454 GCA_030248245.1 Trissonchulus sp. WLG1_4 | reverse complement strand
ATGAGATAAAAACTACAAAAAACAGCTGCTTTTTGTTTGCCGAAACTCTTATGATTCTTAAGAAGTTGTTTTTTACAGTCTCCGTCGGCTTGATAAGAATACTAGCTCAATTCTGGAAAATTTAGCGTCATGTCTGCACTTTCTGTTGGTATTGTCACACATTCATGATTACTCAACAAGGCGTCGCAGATCAAGGTTTTGGTGATAAATATAACAAGTGCCGCACGAGTACTTTCAAAAGCATTGCCATGTGTATTTTATACTAGCTAAAGTGCTACTCCAGTTACTGTGAACTCACCACAGTCAAAATGAATTCGGTGATAGTTTTTCCTGCTGCACCACAGCGCATTAGGTATTTTAGTTCATTCTGTTACGATTTGTGTTTAGTGCAACGTACACTTTGTGTGTGGCTGCATGTTTTATTGTGCGTTTGCTGTACTTACGCCAGCGTATCACTGTTGAAGACTGTGTGTTACAGTGTTGCACAGCGTGTCTGTTGTCTCGCTTTGGTGCTGCAGAGTGCTAGTGTCTATGAGTGTGTGAGTTTACAGCGTGTATATTGTCTCCGTGCAAAATGCATAGACAGATTTTACAGAACTTTTGATAAAAGTGATTATGTGTTACGAAACCCAATGCGCTACTGCCTCATCAAAAGCTAATATGGAAGGCTGCAGCATCTTTAGAACCGCTTCTTGGGCTTTTCAAGCTGAGATAAAGTGTAGTATCAGATCAGCAGTTCTGACAATCCATCTTTTAATCTCTGTTACAAAAGTTTGTGCTCTTTCAGACTGAAATAATTTTTGGGTGTTGAATTGGAACTTCGACCATTTTTCCGAAAAAATAAGAAATTTGAATTACGTCTCACTTATCTAATACCATAACTACCTACATTTAGGCTGACTGATATAACTTATGTGTAATCTGCATGTACCTATAGTCAAGTGAAATGCGTTAAAATCAAGTTTCAATGGAAATTGTATACCATTTATTTACTCCACCCAGGAGTATCTTTCACAGTTCTGTAAGCTACGTGAAAAGAATATTGTTGCAATTTTTAATAGTTAACAAATAAAAATTTAGAATGCCTAAACTGCAAACATCAGTTGCCTTTTGGCGCTCCGAATAACGGATTTTGGGATGTAAAATTTTTCAGACACGTTTTTATGACTTTGTTCTAGAAGAAAGGTTGGTCAGCAGGGAATTAGCTTTCGTTTGATATACATAACATGTATTTTTGTTGAATTTATATTTTTGACCTTAATTTTAATATGGCAAATTTTCAAATCGATTTTTCGAAAAATTGTATATGGCTTTTGTTACTTTTTACAACGATTTACCGTATCGAATCGGTGACTGCAACTTTTCAAAAAGTCGTTTGTGTAGGCAAACCTTTCTAAAAAATTTTGAATAACAAAAGTTATTCTAGCTAGATCCTACGTCGAGTTATAAGATAATAAAGTCATGGAAGTTATTCGGAGCGCCACCTTAAGGTGGCACTCAGGGGAACCGACTTTGGCGTTTAATTTTTTTCAGCTACATTTGTGACCATAATATCTTGAAAAGAAGTTGTTCAGAATAAAAAGAGCTTTCATTTGATGTACAAATTACGCTAAAAAAAATTTCAAAATTTTTTGACTATTTTTGTACTCTTAGCAAAAATTTTTTTTATCGCAATATAAATTAATTGCTTATTTCTTTAAAATTTGCGTTTTCTTAACTTTAAATTGGTGTATTGAACATGCAAATTTGGTGAAGCTATTTAGCCACGAAAATAGCAATCCAAAAATGAATCATCTAAAAAGCTTCACCTAAATCTTCCAAAATGTCAAATTTTTGATTTATTTTCTTAAAAAATTTGATTATGGCTTTTGGTAACTTTTTAACGGAATTATGCATTACTAGGAAAGCTCTAATTTTTAAAGAAGCGAAACGTGTGGGCAAACCTCACATTTTTGCGTAGCGAATTCGACTACTTTTTTTATCTAGCTCCCTGCTGCCGATTGGGATCGAGTTGAAATTGTGCACAATGAAAGAAAGAATATAAATGCAGACGTCGAATTTTTTTGATTTTTAATTTTTGGCTTTCAGAACCTTTTGTAACCGCTAAAACACAGCTGATTTTTGAAAAATCGATTTTTTGAAAAATCAATAATCGAAATCGAAAATCAAAGACTTTTGGGGTGGATTTCACAAAGGTGGTTTTACTAAACCATGGTTTTGCGTACGTTTTTATATGATTTGTAAATGATTTCATTACGAAATGTAGCCTGATTTGTTACGAATTTCGTAGATTTTCTTAAGCCATGGTTTTAGCTCAGCTGAAATTTCAGCAAAACAAAGACTTGCTGTGCTGCAGGTTTCAAACTTCAACTGCGCTAAAACCATGGTTTAAGAAAATTTACAAAATTTGTAGTGAATCAGGCGAAATTTCATAATAAAATTATGTACAAATCATATAAAAACGTACCTAAAACCATAGTTTAGTAAAACCACCATTGTCAAATCCACCCTTGACGTCTAGATTTTTGCAAGATCTTTCGATCGACACCAAGATCATCAAAATCGGTTGAGGTTTCGCCGAGCTAGGTCGAAAACAAAATTAGTGTGAATAGGAAATTTGACACGGTCATAAAATTTTACATAATTGCATTAAAGTGCTGAAGAGTACTGGAAATAGGTTTTTTTGAGCCCATTTTGACATACAATTAAAGTGGTATATTGCTACTCATTGCATGAGTTTAGTTCCAAACATGACTTTTTTGCTGAGCGCTACCTTAAGTCAAGTCATATTCTAAGCACCACTTGAGCAGTTTTACTCCTGGCAATGTACACATTTAGCGCCGGTTAAACTTGAAATACTTTAAATACTCACGAAACGATTTCAAAAAACATTTGTCATAGTACACACGGAGGGGCGACTGGTTCTGCTTATACAAACTCTACTTGTTGATAGCTCTTGTTGCTGATCATTCATGACTGATGAAATGATACCCTATTGGGTTTTCACACTAATAACCTCTCTGTCAGCAACTAGCACGTTTTCGTTTAGTAGCTGTTAATTCATTAGGCTATAGACCGGTGTAACTTGGTTACCTACTAGTGTTGTTTTATCCAAAGTCAATAACGTTTACCATAAGTTGGAGTATACGTGCTTGCTTACCAATTGTTTTTTTGTTTTTTTCGCCGTTTAACCCTTTCCTTCGCTACCACAGTAGCGACAGGACCTTACATTTGATTTGCCCTAGCGAATTACACGTTTTACGTGTATTTCCTTGGACAAATTGTGTGTGTGTTTGCGTGTAAACTTACCGCGTTGTGTGATCGTGTTTTGTGTGTGAGCTTGCCCGGACCGCCAGCCAGCTAGCTTTTTATTCCGCCCGAAGGCGGAATAATTAGAATCATAACGTTGTATGAACTTCATGCAAACCAAATCTGTACGTAAGACATTGCCATATGTTTTGCACTGTGCTAGCTCACAGAACTAAGCGTGTTCCCACTGTGGGGGGCATGACCAAAAAATAGAGCTAAAACATATTCCAAAAAGGGTAAAGTTCATCAACCAGACGAAAGCTTAAACTTTTGCAAAATTAAATGTCTGCCCCCCCATCTGGTTTTCCATTATATGATTTTGCTACATGTTTCCCCCTTGGATGTCAAGTTTATTTTGTCCTGACACTGTCTGATTGGCTGTTGGCATTCAGCCACAGCCAATCAGCATCTAATATGAGATCACGAGAACATTGAAAACGCACAAAAAACAGAACACATACATATTTTAGGTAAACTTTATTTCTATTTATTATACATGAATGATTAAATAGTACATATTAATAATGAACAAAGTTGGTTTTGATTTGAATTCAAAATTTTGAATATTTTAATTAAATGCCTTTTGTATTTCTGGCTCAGTTAAATTAACCTTTCGTGAACGGGAAGTGGTGCAGTAGTTAGTATCATTGTTTCGTAAACCATAGATAGCTGGTTCGATTGTCGATCATGCTTTTATCAGTGTATTTTAACTTCGTGACAATTTTTTTTATTTTTTAAATAAAATATAACTCTCTACGAAGGAATCTTACTCCTTTTAGGAGTCTACTTGTTTCGTTTTTTGTTGTTTCTAACATATTTTGGGTTACTGTAGGTGCTAAAAGGGGAAATATTTTTTATGCTGTTTTTCAGAAAACTAAACATGAAAATTTTTCAATACCGATATTATTTGTGTTAAAGAATAGCTTGAGAAACAATACGATTTTTTAAAAAAGATTTTTTTGAGTGAGGTTGCCAGTTCAAATCTTTAGTACTCGTGTTTTGTGCTGCTTGTTTGATGTGAGGATGTCTTCATCAAGCCAATATACATTTGATGTTGCTTAAAAATTAGTTCTGGTTTGGCGGTGAAACCCTGAGGTTGGGGGCACAAAATATGTTTTATGAGGGGCATGGACATGGAGCCAGCCCCCCCCAATTTGAGTTCCGGGACAAAACAAAGCCCCTTCAGGACTGATCCAGCTTAAACAACGGTGCCCGAAAACTCAAAAATTGCTCCAGATAGCTGTAAAATGCTTCAAAGCTGAGAAAAACGCAAAAAAATTGCTAAACAAATCCTACTTTTGCAAAAATTCCTAATTTTAGGCAAAAATTGAACATTTTGCGTTGTTGTCGACGCAAACCTCAATCAACGTTCAATCCCTCTAAACATAGGGACAAGCCCCCCTTAAAATTTCGAAAAATCCGCAACACCCCTTTTTGACTGAGACCACATGTACATCTAAGGTAGGGAGTAAACCAGAAAATACAGTGTGTGTGGGTTGCTTATGTAGACTAAAATCAGAAATGCACGTCACCAATCAGGAACAGCCAGAAAAATTTTGCTTTTGGTCGATTCTTTACTCGTTAGGGCAGCTTTGACCACATGATTTTTGAAAATGATTTTTCGATTTTGTACTCAATTTTGATTCACTATTTTGGCCATCAGGGCCCGATTTATCGAAACAAAATGTTCGTCATCGAAAATGTTCTTCATCAAAAGTTCGTCATCGAAAATGTTGGTCATCGAAAATTTTCGTCGTCAAAAATGTTCGTCATCGAAAAAACAAATGTTCGTTATCAAAAATGTTTGTCATCGAAAAACCAAATGGTCGTCATCGAAAATGTTCGTCATCAAAAATTTTGGATTGATCGAAACATTTTCGATGATGAGCATTTGCTTTGTTGATAACGAACATTTGCTTTTTCAACGGCGAGTTCCTCATCGAAAAAGCAAATGTCCGTCATTGAAAATGTTCGTCATCGAAAAGTTCATCATCAAAAATGTTCGTCATCGAAAAAGCAAATGTTCGTCATCGAAAAAGCAAATGTTCGTCATCGAAAAAGCAAATGTTCGTCATCGAAAATGTTCATCATTGAAAATTTGCAGCGTTTGAAATTAAATTAGTCGCTCTAAGTCTAAATATTCTGAATTAGAACATTTTCATTGAAGTCAAAATTCTCTAATTAAATGTATTATACTATCCTTATTTTCATGAAAAACATAATAACGATCATCCCTTTGGAACGGAAAATGTTAGAAAGTTGCTTTTTGCACCACCAGATGAGCAACCAAATTTTGCCATTGCACGGATTTTTAATGTTTAAAAATTTTTCAATTAACGTTAGTTTTACGCGTTATCGACGCTTTAAAGATAATATCAGTTCATTACAATTACTTTGAAAAAGATTTGATGCACTATATACTAGCATCCTACTCACAAGTTCAATGTTTACATTGAGCAATTGCACGTGTTTTTGCTCAATGTAAACATTGAACTTGTGAGTACGATGCTAGTAGTGCATTAAATTTTTTTTAAAAACCTTTTTGCAATATTACATAAGATGAAGTCGCTTCACAAAAATTCACATGGATAAGTTTTTATCAATATTAAATGACTTCATGCTGTGCATCTGGTCAACCTAGTTTAAACTAGACGCACTAGACTTGTAATAATAATAACTACTACTAACTACTACCAATACTACAACTACTACTTAAGACTACCTACTCTCAAAGTTTAATATTATTTTGTTTCAACTTTTCCGCAACATTAAACAAAGTTTTGAAAAACTTTACGTGAATCATTTTGCCGAAAGAGAACTAATTTAATAGTTCAGAAATTGCTAATATTTGCATTCGGATTGAATTGCCTGAATTTATGAAATTATAAATGAACTAGACTCAACTTGAATCGGTCTGATTTAGTCAAACTAGTCTAAACTGGACGCACTAGACTTGTTAATATTAATATTAAAAATAAAAGAGCTGCGCTATTTATATTAATATTTATTTAAGAATAAATAAGGTTGGCTGTTTATATTAATTAATATTAAAGTCAGCTGCTTATGTACCGAAAAATGTTCGCAGTTGAAATTTTCAACGGAGGTACCGAGCTCCGTTGAAATGTTCGTCATCAAAAAAATTTTCGATGACGAGCTTTTGTCATTTAGAACATAATAATGTTCTAAAAGACCAAAGCTCGTCATCGAAAAATTTCTCGATGATATTAAGCGATGATATTTGGAAGACGAACATTGGTGTTTTGATAAATCACCGTTGAAAAACAAATGTTCATCATCGAAAATGCTTCGATCAATCCAAAATTTTTGATGACGAACATGTTCGATGACGAACATTTTCGATGACCAACATTTTCGATGACGAACTTTTGATGACGAACGTTTTCGATGACGACATTTTGTTTCAATAAATCGGGCGCAGAAGACAGGGGGGTGGAGGGGTGCCATTGTCTGAGGGGAGGGGTTGGAGGGGTTGGGTACACTTTTCCTCTTTGTGCATCTATGACTTGGACGTCCACATGAGAATGTGCTTTTTGCTTGAGACAAGAGTACTGATCAAGTTTTGTTACAGCTTAGCAAACGGCATTTCTATCTCTTTTTTAAAAAAAATTTTATTTTGCAACAATTATTAGTTTGATAAAAAAGGAAAAAACCAACCATAAATTCAAAAATTTGCTATTTACGATTGTTTAATTACAGCTATGCTTTTTTTTCAGTTGATATTTCTTTCGTTTTCTTTTTCGTTTTCGTTTTCGTTTTCTTTAGCTGTCAGTTTTTGACAGCTGCCCAGCATGACCTTTGGAGCCGACAAAGGGTTTAGTATCAGCTGAGGTCGTGCACTCCAAAACTTTTTCAAAAGGGTGCCGTCAAATAGGTGTTGAATATTTATTAAACGATGAGTTACTTTGCAGTGTCACTTATTCGTTGTTCAAAATTTAACTTTAACAAAAGTCGACTTTACAGATTTTATAAATTATATACGTCAATTTTTAAATTTTCAGGTTAACTTTTTAACTCATATACTTTTTCTACTAATTTAAATCTTATAGTGCGAAGTTCCTGTCAGAGTGTCAGTATTGTATTGTTTAAGTATCAGTTTGCGCTAATTTATTACTTTTATTTTATTCAATGTACGGTTAAGTTTGCAAAACAATACATATATATATAGCTAAATAACAACTAACTAAAATCTACCTAAAAGTGGCACCCCCCGCCATGTAAATATTTGAATAAACAAGCAGCATGCAGCTGCCTTCATTAGGAACCGTGTCAAAAAGAACACGTTTATCTAACCGTATAAACGTTTTGAAAACACGTTTTGAAAACTACTAGTAGTATAGTAGCAAGCAGTACGACCCGCTTTGGGTGGGGGTTGGTGAGGATTTCAGGATTTTTTCCTATGTTTAACGTGTATTCCGCCCCTCACAATAGCATCGGCTCCCCCAAAATCTTCCGACTGGAGTCTGAGAGGGGGCGGGAAAGTTAGCAAACCGGTTTTAATTATTAAACTATTATTTTAAACAAATTCTTAATTTCAAACAAATCTTTTAATTTAAGCAAAATTTTTAATTTCACAATTTTTAAAGTTTAGAAAACTTTTAATTCCATAAAATTTTTAAATTTTCTATTTTTTAATTTGAGCATATTTTTTAAGTTCACGTAAATATTTAATTTCATATATTTTTAATTTAAATTTTTCAATTTTATATCAGTACTAATTTTAACTATTTGATAATATTTTTTATAAATCCAGTATTTTTTGTTGTCGAATTACGTAATGCGGCAGTTTTGGTTTTGCGGTAGTTTTTTTTAATTCAACAACACGTGTGTGCCCGCAGGCGTTTTTGTACAACAGATGCCAACTAGTGGCGGAAAACTAGTTAGGTACCATACTGTAGATTACGTAGGATAGCTTGTAACTCAGCTGTTATAGGTCCGATCAAGGCGATCAATACGTCATCGTGTAGCTTATACTTAGGGCTACGCGGGCATATAAAAAATTAAATCCTACCCTTTTTTTTGGCAGGTATGGCAGGTTTAGTTTACATAAAAGTGGTTTTTGGGTAAAAACATACCGCACATTTTACGGGCATGGATGATTACTTAGCCATGATAGGACCGATCAAACCAATCAATACGTCGTTGTATTACCTATCAAGAGTAGTACAAGGTGATATAAAAAACTAAGCTCAATTCCTACTCTATCAGTAGTAATGACTGTTTTAGTACAACCTCCTTATTTTTTCAAACACGCTTATTTACAGCGTGGTTAAAACCATACCGCACATTTTACGGGCATGGACAATTACTTAGCCATTATACAGTCTAGCTAGTCAAGCAATATGTCATTGTGTAGCCTATCACTCGTGCTGCAAGTTGACATAAAATCTAGGCTAAAATTGTACATTTACGACAAGTATACCTAGTTTAGCAAACCTAGTTCAAGTTTTTGGCTAAAAACATATCGCACATTTTACGGGCATGGACGATTACTTAGCCGTTATAGGTCCGATCATCTCAATCAATAGGTCATTGTGTAGGGTATTACTAGTAGTACAAGGTCATATAAAATACTAAGCTCAATTCCAACGCTATCAGTAGTAATGACTATTTTAATACAACCACCTTATTTTTTTCAAACACGCTCATGTACTGTGTGGCTAAAAACATACCGCAGAGGGCTTCCGCTTCCCGTACTAAAAGTTGACATAAAAATCTAGGCTAAACTCATACTTTAACACTGACAAGTATACCTAGTTTAGGAAACCTAGTTCAAGTTTTTGGCTAAAAACATACCACAGATTTTATGGGCATGGACAATTTCTCAGCGGTTACAGGACCGATTGATTCGAACAATATATCATCCTACAGCGTAACATAAGTACTACAAGCTGTTATAAAACTCAAGTCAAATACCTACGTTAAGTAAAAATATACCTATTTTAGTAAGAGCTAAGGTTTTTGATGGTAACCACTTCGTGTCTCATGATTGCTAATTGTACATAAACTGACAGACTTAGACAAGCCTATGATGACTCATAGCGTCTGTCTAGTGTGATGTCATTGTGGTGATTAATGTCTAAAAATAGGTAAATCGACACATTCCTAAAGTGAGTCATAGCGTCTGTCTGGTGTCATTAGCTTTTAGCTATTTTGTGGTTTTTTCTGATTGTGAGTGTGTTTTTGTACGTATTTGTTGAAAAGTTTAGCTGTTGGTTAGAATTTACTAAGACCAATGATCGTTAATGTTTAATTTTACAGTGATATGGAACAATTGTAGGCTTATTTCAGCAAATTTTATGCTCATTCTATCTGAAAACGCTTAATTTTGGTAGATTTTATGGTCGTTGTGTGTTAATTATAGGCTCACTTTAGCAATTTTTGTGGTTTTATCTGATTGTGAGTGTGTAGTTGTATGTATGTTAAAATTTAGCATTTACAAAAGCCCATGATTGTTTATTGGTAATTTTACGGTAATGTGTATCAATCGAGGTTTTTTTCAGCACATTTTATGCTTATTTTGTCTAACACTGCTTAATTTTTGCAAGATTTCAGAGCACTGTGTGTTAATTATAGGCTTTTTTTAGTTATTTTTGTGGATATTTCTGATTGTCAGTGTGTTTTTGTAAGTATTTTTTGAAAAAATTAGCTGTTGGTTAGAATTTACTAAGACCAATGATTGTTTATGTTTTATTTCACAGTGATATGGAACAATTGTAGGCTTATTTCAGCAAATTTTATGCTCATTTTATCTGAAAACGCTTAATTTTGGTAGATTTTATGGTCGTGTGTTAATCATAGGCTCACTTTAGCAATTTTTGTGGTTTTATCTGATTGTGAGTGTGTATTTGTATGTATTTTTTGAAAAGTTTAGCTGTTACTTAAAATGTACTAAAGCCCATGATTGTTTATTGGTAATTTTACGGTAATGTGTGTCAATCGAGGCTTTTTTAGCAAAATTTATGCTTATTTTGTCTAATACCGCTTAAATTTTGCAAGATTTTATAGACTGTGCGTTAAATATAGGCTTTTTTAGCTATTTTTGTGGTTTTGTCTGATTGTGAGTGTGTTTTTGTAAGTATGTTGTAAAAAGTTTCAACTGTTGGTTAGAGTTCAAACAGATGTTTGTTTTTCATAAATTTTCACGGTCATTGTGTTAATGATAGGCTAATTTCAGTTATAAGTGTAAATATATAGCTAGAAATGGTTAATATTTTGTGATTCTTACTGTCATATATGCCAGTCATAGGTTTTTTCAGCTAATATTGTGGCTTCGTTTGGACGTGAGTATGTTTCTTATAAACAGAGTGTGGTCGATTTAGAAATTTAAAGATTTTTTCTTAGTACAGCGTCACTTAGAACTTTTATTCATTGACTGGGATTTTGGGAGTTCTTTCGTTTTTTCTGGCTAATTTTTACTTTACTCTGTGTTAGTTTGTATGGTGTAAGTTGTTCTTAGTCATTTTTTTAGTTTTTGAATAAAATTTAGTTTGACCTTTGTTCGTTTTTGGTAAATGCTTACTGCCTATGTGCTAATGAAAAGCTGATTTCGGCATTATTTGTCATTATTTAGTTAGCAACTGTTAATGTTTGATAAATTTATAGTCTAATGTGTTAGCGATATACCTATGTCAGCTATTTTGTGTTTTTGTCTAACCATGAGTAGGTTTTGTAAGTTTTAGAACAAATTTTTAGCTATGCAGTGAAATTGATTTGGTCATTTTTTGGTAATTTCTCGCTGTATATGTGTTCATGAAGAGATTATTTCAGCTTCGATTTGTGATTAGTTAACAAACCGTAAAAATTTAGATATTTTCATACTTGAATGTGGTGATCATTGGCATACTTTAGCTATTTTGTGGATTTTTTAATCTTGAGTATGTTTTTTTTATATCAGAGTGTTTTTCAAGCGATTATTCAGTAATTTTTTAACTACGTATTAGTTTAATTGAAAGTATTTTCTGAAAATTTTAGCCACTGGTCGGCATTTAGCCAACTGATGATTTATTTTTGGGTGATGTTTATGATCTTATATTTAATCATAGTTTTTCTAAATTTCCGTAGTTGTAAGCGTTGTTTTCATAGTTAAGGTTAAGGTAACTTATTTTTTGTCTTTATGTACGAATCATAAGCTCATTTTCAACTTATTTCATGTGCTGGAATGATAGGCTTGTCTCAGCTTTAGTTGTATTCAGTTTAAAAAACGGAACATGTTTGGAAATTTTATGTCTTATGTGTTAAACATAGGCTTATTTTATATATTTTTGTAGTTTTGTGTGTCGCAAGGAAGTTTATTTTTACTGAAATAGTAGTTTAATATCCCGCCGGCCGGCTAGCCAGTCACCCTTGCTATTAGTAATTTCTACTGCTTAACCAATCAATACCGGTTTTATCCTTAAATCGAATCTGATTGGTCTTTTTTTCTGATGGTCAATAATAGTGGTAATTTTTTATTCTTATGGTCAATAATAGTGACTTTCAAATTAATGCACTATTTTGCTGCTTAAAGGCGTATAGTTTAGCAATAAAATGCGTTCTGCTAATGTTTCACATACCAAAGTAGTTTAAGTAGGGCACATCACTATAGTTAGAGGTGAAGAATTACCTGTCTACTAAGAGTATTTCATGTCACAATGGAACTCCGCTCTTTGCCTGACTCTTAGTAGACAAGTAATTCTTTTTCTCTGTAAAAAACTAAAATAGCCTCAGGCACATTAAACTAGTATCTAACTTTAGCATCAGAAGTTAGCTTAGAAACTTATATACTATTCACGTATATACCATAAAACCTAGTTAGATTTCATTTGTTGCAAACACATGCACATACGCGCAAAAGTTCAATGTCCATAATTCTAGTTTCAGTAAATGATCATGAAATCAATTTGTTTAGCACAAAATAATATGCAAACCAAGTTAGAGCAAATACAACAAGAACAGTAGGTTTATGCAAAAAAATATCTCAAAAAGCATCCCAATAACTTTACAGAAATTTGACATTAAAAAGGTATAAAAATAAATAGAAACGACTTAATAAATGAAAACTCGCATTTGTCTAACTGATCTAACGAATACGTAGCAAACAAAGTCTTCTAATCCTACTCAATAAGCACATCATTTTCAGGAAATAATCTGTATTTCTGCATGAACGACTATAAGTAGAAAAAACACAAACCCTCATAATTTAACAGCAAATCAGCTCTTTAGCTAAACTACTGTGACAAATCTGGACCAATTATAGCCATTACTCACGCCCAAATAACGCACAAAAATCACACAAATTCAACCTTGTCTATGAAACGAGCCTTTAAAGTCAACAAAAAACACTAAATTTTAGATAAAAACAGACCAGCTATGTAAAAATTTGGGTTTTTCTGACAAACAACGCAAAATTTTTACTGTTTTATAGTTATATATTTATTACAAAATTAAAAGTTTCAGATGCTTGAAGTAAAATTGAGCGTTATGTAATGACCAATAGCCCTTGTCTACATTGTCTATGAAAGTGGTTGAGGTATAGTGACATTAAGTTCAGACATCGAACTAGTCATGTAACAAACAACACACAACTCGGACGTCCGTCACTCAATCATTAATTTAAAACTAAAGTGGTCACTGTAGCTATTTATGTAGCAAGAGTGGTTATCCTTTTGACGCACGTGTTAACACACTAAAAAAATTGCAATCTAATTGAAAATTTCAACGTAGATGACCCATACAACTATGATTACACTTTTACGATACGAAGTTACTCACCAAACACAGAGTAACTGCATAGCCAACACTTTAAACACTTTGATATTGAGCCCTTGATTAATCCTGTGTTAGACAAAACTAATCAACTGAAAAAACACCTGCACACCCACATGAAACAAATGATACTAACAGACATACAGTCTATACTAAAAACTACTACTCACAATAAACTCCCAGAGAATACACCCACAACTCCTAAAAACCACTCACGACTAATAAAAAATACAAAAAAACATGCTAAAACAAGCCTATCATTAACACATGACTGTAAAAACAAAAAATAACCAATGTCTGACTAAATTACAACACAAAGCCACAAAATTCCAGAAAATACCTGCATTTAAACTGATGCTTAGTTAAAAAAATCAATAAAATCTATATCAAATCGTACTCTGACCACAAACACATACTCGCAATTAAATATATGCACAACAACCGTAAAAAATGCAATGCTAATACATAAAACCAAGGACTACCCAGGAGTATTTAAAATCCGCTAAATAGCTAAAGATTTGTTAAGGAAATTATTCAAAATTAAACTACTATTTCAGTAAAAATTTAGTAAACACCGATATGACTCTTACTTTTACCTCATACAACACGGTCACGACTACGTACAGTTCCAAAATTAGCTGATATAATCCTATAATCAACACTTTAGACAGTAAAAGTAACCAAAAAAAGAAATACGCCTGAAAAAATACAAACAAAATAAACTACAATGAAATGTGTACTTTGGCTGAACATCACTGAACGCGACATCAACTACACTCTGACCTTGACCATAAACTTCCTTGCGACACACAAAACTACAAAAATAGATAAAATAAGCCTATGTTTAACACATAAGACATAAAATTTCCAAACATGCTCCGTTTTTTTAACTGAATACAACTAAAGCTGAGACAAGCTTATCATTCCAGCACATTAAATAAGTTGAAAATGAGCTTATGAATTGTACATAAAGACAAAAAGTAAATTATTTTAACCAAACTATGAAAACAACGCTCACAACCACGGAAATTTAGAAAATAACTATGATTAAATATAAGATCATAAAAATCACCAAAAATGAATCATCAGTTGGCTAAATTCCGACCAGTGGCTAAAATTTTTAGAAAATACTTTCAATTAAACTAATACGTAGTTAAAAATTACTGAATAATTGCTTGAAAAACACGCTGATATAAAAAAACATACTCAAGATTAAAAAACTCACAAAATAGCTAAAAGATGCCTATGATTAACACATTCGACTATAAAATTCCCTAAATTTTTACGGTTTGTTAACTAATTACAAATAAAGCTGAAATAATCTCTTCATGAACACATATACAGCTAAAATTTAAAAAAATTCGACCAAAGCAATTTCAA